>MDKI01011438.1:0-57688 GCA_005239505.1 Nicotiana paniculata
GTTAGGTCTGAGGCATTTAGCTAGGGGTCCTCCGAACATCTTGCGATAAAGCAAGTTGCGAATTAGGCAGTACCGTGCAGCTTTGCGGCGAAGTGCTTGAGCTACTTTTCTTTCTTCAGGTACGGTGCCATTCTGCAAAAAAATAAGAATTTCGTTTCTCCATTCCCAGGTTAAGTTATTGAAAGTTACCTCATTCCTGTCCTAGTCTATTATTGAATGAAATAGTTGAAAGACAATTGTATTGTCTTTGTTCGTTACTTCCGTGACTGCTGCGAGGTTAGCTAATGCATTTGCTTCTGCATTTTCCTCTCTAGGTATTTGCATTACCTTCCATGTTTTGAATTGTCTCACGAGCTCTCGTGCTTTTTCAAGATACTGTCGCATTCTAGTCTCTCGAGCGATGTTAGTCCCCTGTATCTGATTTACTACCAGTTGGGAGTCGTTGTTGATCATAATTTGCTCGATTGAGAGCTCCAGTGTGAGTTCAAGCCCTGCAATAACAGCTTCGTACTCTGCTTCATTGTTAGTTATAGGATAACACTTGATAGCTTGCCGTGTCTTTTCACCCGTGGGTGATATTAAGACTATGCCTAAGCCGGCACCTTTTATATTTGAAGAACCATGGGTGAACAAGGTCCATAGGCCTGGATTAGCACCGTTAAAGAGTTGTAACTCTTTTTCTACTTCATGTACAATGCTATTACTAAGGTCAGCAACAAAATCAGCTAGTATTTGAGACTTAATTGCAGTCATAGGATGATAGATTATTTCATGCTCACTTAATTCTATGGGCCACTTGGCTAATCTTCCTGACAATTCCTGTTTATGCAGAATATTTCTTAAAGGATATGAGGTCACAACGGTGATTGGGTGGCATTGAAGATATGTTCGTAATTTTCTGGATGCCATTATTAAAGTTAAGGATAACTTTTTCAGATGTGGATATCTAGTCTCAACATCTAGCAAAGTTTTACTTACATAATAGATAGGAGATTGTTTACCTTTTTCTTCTCTTACCAGTACTGCACTTACAACAATTTCTGAGATAGCCAGGTAGATGTACAATATTTCCCCTTCTTTTGGCTTTGAAAGCAATGGCGATTTTGATAGATAAATCTCCAGATTTTTGAGGGCTTGCTGACATTCTTCAGTCCATTCGAATTGATTTTGCTTTTTGAGAACTGCGAAGAATTTAAAACTATTTTCGGAAGATTTAGAAATAAACCTACCCATAGCTGCTATTCTCCCCGTTAGTCTTTGAACTTCCTTTTTATTTGTTAAAATATCATATATTTCCTCTATAGCTTTAATTTGAGCGGGATTTACCTCTATTCCTCTGTTCGATACAAGGAAACCCAAAAATTTACCTGATTGCACTCCGAGAGTGCATTTCTCTGGATTTAGCTTCATATTATACCTGCATAAAATATCAAAAGCGGTAGAGAGATGCTGGAAATGGTCTTGTGCTTGTGTTGATTTTACCAACATATCATCAATATAGACTTCCATCGTCTTTCCAAGATGTTCTTGGAACATTTTAGTCACTAACCTTTGATAGATGGCTCCAGCGTTTTTTTAAGCCAAAAGGCATAACCTTAAAATAGTAAGTCCCCCTGTTTGTAATGAAGGAAGTTTTTTCCTCATCTAAGGGATTCATTTTAATCTGATCATAACCAGAATATGCATCTAAGAAGCTGAATAATTCATGACTTGCTGTGGCATCAATCATTTGATCTATATGTGGCAATGGGAATGAATCTTTGGGGCATGCTTTATTTAAGTCAGTATAATCCACGCATACTCTCCACTTGCCATTATTTTTAGGTACTACCAAGGTGTTTGCTAACCAGTTAGGGTACGTTACCTTTCATATCGAACCAATCTTCAAGAGTTTCTGTACCTCTTCGTCGATCACTTGGTTCTTGAATGGTCCTTGCTTTCTTTTCTTCTGCTTAACATGTATGAAGCATAGATCTTCATTTAGTTTATGATTCATCACTTCTGATGGGATGCCTGTCATATCTGAGTGGGACCACGCAAAGCAGTCTGCGTTAGCCTTTAAATAATCAATTGACTTACCTCTTCGAGCGGGGCTTAGCCTCGTGCCTATATACACTTTCTGCTCAGGCTTTTGTTCAGATAATGGAACAGCTTCAAGATCCTCCATAGTTGTTTTAATGTGCTCATATTCCTCCAGTTCATGAATGACGTCCGATATGGAATCTGTATCTGTGTGGTATAGTACACCTTCCGTGGTAACTTGATTCTCCCTCTTGTAAGTATTTTCTTTCGTACCTGTTTCAGCAATAATACCTTCTGTACCTATTTGGTTAGTAATTTCTTCCATGCCTTTTTGGGCTGCGTTACCTGCTTGGGAGATTCCCTTATCTCGTAATTCTTTCACCTCTATTTTGTTGTTGTAGTGTACCACAAAGTTTATATTTCTTGCGGTTTGCTGATCGCCTTTGATTTGCTGAATCCCCCATTTAGAGGGGAATTTAATTACCTGATGCAACGTGGAGGGTATCACTTTCATTTCGTGGATCCATGTCCTTCCCACGATCACGTTATAAGCCATGTCAGTATCGATGACTTGGAACCTGGTACTTTTGATCACCCCCTCAGCATAAGTGCTAAGCTCAATTTCTCCTTTTGTTATAACCGTAAAGTTATCAAACCCTGATATGGCTCGTGCCCTTGGGATTATTTGACTCCCCAGTAGTATTTCTTCCACGACTCTTAGCAAAATGATGTTGACTGAAGTGCCTGGATCAATCAACACTCTTTTTACGTTAGTGTCATGAATAAGTAAAGATAATACTAGAGCATCATTGTGCGGAAACATTAATTCGCTGATATCTGCATCATCAAAGGTTATATCATCTGCTTTAATATTTTCACGAGCCCATTTCCCATGTGTAATTGTGAACTTTGTGGTTGTTTTGGAGATCACTCCATTTACTTCTTCACCTCTGTGTATCACGTTGACGGTTTGTTTTGGAGAAGGAGGCTTTGGTGGCTCCTGCCTGTTCCTCATATATGCCTGTTTACCTTTATCACTAAACGATTCTGTTAAATAGCCCTGTTTCAATAAATTTTCTACTTCACCTTGTAAAAATCTGCAATCCGCAGTTTTGTGCCCATGATTGTTGTGGAATTTACACCAGTGATCTGGGTTCCTTCTACTTGGATTTGACCGCATTTCTTTGGGCCACTTAACCTTGTCTCCCATGTTCCTCAATATTGAGACAAGTTATGTAGTACTTACATTAAAGGTATGATCCCCAATTTGAGTACTACCTCTAGGTCGTTTATCTCGATCTTTTCTGGATCTAGACGAGGATGAGACTACTTCTCTTCCTTGTGATCTATAGTCTGACCTAGTGTTTTTGAACCTGGGGCGAATATCGCATCCCGAGGGTCCTAAGTAAGGATCGTACATGTTTTTACCTGATCTTCTATCTGATTCAGGACGTCTGGATCTGGAATGATCTTCATCTCTCGAACGAGCAATGATATCTTCTTCTATTCTGAGTTTAATACTGTACCTGTTATATAAATCGTTCCATGTTGTAGCGGGGAATTCTCTTAGACTTTTTAAAGTCGTCTCGTGGCTTCTGAGCTTTTATCGTTTAGGTTTCTTGCAAATTCCATGGCTGCCCCATTATCAGGCACCTTGGGTAACTGGATTCTTTCTCATTGAGACCTGTCTACAAACTCACTGAGTAGTTCCGTGTATCCTTGTTTTATTTTGAATATGTCTTCCATTCTCTTCTCAACTTTTTGTGCACCAGAGTGTTATTTTATAAACGAATCTGCAAGCTCAACAAAAGTGTCAATAGAATTTTCAGGGAGAAGAGAATACCAGGTTAGGGCCCCTTTGGTAAGTGTTTCCCCAAATTTTTTAACAAGGACAGATTCAATCTCTTGTTTTGTTAAGTCGTTGCCTTTTACCCCTGTAGTGAAAGCAGTCACATGGTCACGTGGGTCAGTTAATCCATCATATATGGAACGTCAGGCATTTTAAACTTCTTGGGTATAGGCAAGGGTGCCGCACTTGGCTTCCAAGGTTGTTGAGAATATCTATCAACATCAATGCCTTTGATGATAGGTGGTACTCCAGGAATTTGTTCGATGCGATCGTTCTGCTCCTTCATCTGTTTCTGCATGGTTATCAGTAAATTTTGTAATTCTGAGTTATTAGATGTACCTGGTTTCGTTTCGAGAGATTCATTAGGAGTATCTCCTCTTCCTAAGTTTGCCAACCCAGATTGAGGATTTTCCATGGTGATGGTGTTATTAGGGGTGGCATCGGTGATGTAGGTAACGCTGCCGGTAATCCTCTCACAAATTCTTGAAATCTTGGCTCACATACTCTGCAATCATTTGCTTTACACGGTCTTGTTCCACAGTTTGATCATTATCACCATTGTTGTTATTGGATCTTTCTGGGGATTGTTCCCTTGAGCCACATGGGGTTCCTGAAGGCGATGGACTTGGGGTTCCACTCCTTTGCTGGTTGTTGTCATTGGAGTTTGACATAGTTCAGAGGATATCACTTGAAAAGAAAATAAAGATTATCAGATTCCCGGTAACGGAACCAATTTGTTTAACCAAAGAATTAGACTCTTTGACTAAATCTTATTTTTAAGATGAATACGGGTTACTGATAATCAAGGAAATGGAGAAAACTGAATAACATACAATATTACAGAAATATAGAAAAGCGAAGTCAATTATATTCGAGAATCACATGAGAATCAGATGCCTTCACAAGCTGTATTCCCCTCCCTTATATAGGAGATTCCTATAACGTATGACGCTTGCTATGGTTGCTCATTAATGACTAATTATGACATTAATGAGGCGTTACAATGGATAACGGTAATTGGGGTACATTTACATAAAGTTCGAGTAATCAATTGTGGGTCTTTGAATCTGCTCGTAGCTTTGTCTGATTCATTCTGACCGTGCCTCTTCTCTGTTTTGATCAGGTTGAGTTTCTCGTGGCTGATAAGCCCGAGGGTTTACTGAATCGTGCCTCTTTTTTCCGTACCTCTTTGAAGAATACACCTGGATCGCCTAAAGTTTTGCCAGCCCATTAAAAATGACCCGAGGAATAATTTTCATCATCTCATCATGACCGTTCCATATTATTTGGCGCTTTAGGGCCACAAAACTGAAATTCCGATCGATTCTCAAATTTTCATGTGGTATAGCCTACGTCATCTGCATAGGTCTGGGAGCCCGGAGCCGGATCCTCGAAAATTTTTTTGGCCCATAAAAAATGATCCAAGGAGAAATAGTTGTTGCATCGCCATAACCATTCACCATGTTTTGATGTTTTAGAGGCATAAAACTTGAATTTTGCCTGATTCCTAAATTTTCGTGTGCTATAGCCCACGCCATCTGCATGGATCCGAGCGATCAGACCCGGATTGTCTATAATTTTGCCGGCCCATCAAAATGTCCCAAGGAACAATAGTCATCTCCTTGCATGACCATTTCTCATATTTTGGTGTTTTAGGGCCATAAAACTGGAATTCCGCCTGATTCCCAGATTCTCAAGTACAATAGCCCAAATCGTTTGCATGGGTTCGGGCAACCGGACCCTGGCCACCTAAAATTTTGTCGGATCCTTAAAAATGACCTAAAGAACAATAGTCATTGATCCACCGTGATTGTTCCTCGTATTTTTGTGTTATGAGCCATAAAACTGGAATTCCGTCCGGTTCCCATTTTTACATATGCTATAACCCACACCATCTGCATGGATCGGACCCAAATCACCTTAAGTTTTTCCAACCCATCAAAATCGATCTAAGGAAAAATAGTAATCGCCTCTCCATGATTGTTTCTCATTTTTTGGCATATTAGGGCTATAAAATTAGAATTCTGCCCGATTCCTAGATTTTCGTGTGCTATAGCCCACGCCAGCTGCATGGGTCTGGGCGACCGGACCCGGATCACCTAAAATTTTGCATGCCCATAAAAAATGACCTAATAAAAAATAGTCATCGCCTCTCCATGACTGTTCCTAATTTTTTGGCGTTTTAGGGCCAAAACTTGAATTCCTCCCGATTCCGAGATTTTCATGTGCTATAGCACACACCATCAGCATGGATCCGGGTGACCGGGCCCGGAATGCCTAAAATTTTGTCAGCCCATAAAAAATGACCCAAGGAACAATAAACTTCACGCTACCATGGCCGTTCCTCATTTTTTGGCATTTTACTGCCATAAAACAGGAATTCCCATCGATCCCAAATTTTCATGTGCTATAGCCCATGCCATCTGCATGGATCAGGGCGACCCGACCCCAATCGTCTAAAATTTTGCCGACCTATCAAACATGACCAAAGTAACAATAGTCATCGCCTTGCTATTACTGTTCCTTTTTGGCATTTTAGGGCCATAACACTGAAATTCCGACTGATTCCTAGATTTTCGTGTGCTAGCCCGCGCCATCTGCATGGGTCCAAGCGACCGGACCTAGATCGCCTAAAATTTTGCTGGCATATAAAAATGATCCAAGAAATAATAGTCATTGCCTCACCATGACCATTCATCATATTTTGGCATTTTATGTCCATACAAGTGGAATTCCGTCCGATTCCTAGATTTTCATGTGCTATAGCCCACACCATTTGCATGGGCCCGGGAGAGCGGCCCCGAATTGCCTAAATTTTTACCAGACCAACAAAAATGATATAAGGAATAATAGTCATTGACTCACCATGACCGTTCCTTATTTTTTTGCTTTTTACGGTCAAAAACAAGAATTTCGCACGATTCACAGATTTTCGTGTGCATAGCCCACACTATCTGCATTAGTTCGGACGACGGGACCTGGTTCGCCTAAAATTTTTCCAGCCCATTAATAGTAATCCAAGGAACAATAGTCATCGCCTTGCCATGATTGTTCCTCGCCTTTTGGCGGTTTAGGGCCATAAAATTGGGATTTCGCTCGATTCCCAGATTTTTGTGTGCTATAGCCCATGCCACCTGCATAGGTCCGACGACAGGACTCGGATTGCCTAAAAGTTTTACCGGCCCTTGAAAAATGACCCAAGGAATAATAGACACTGCCTCACCATGACCGCCCCTCATTTTTAGTATATTTAGGTCATAAAACTGGAATTCTGCCCGATACCCAGATTTTCGTGTGCTACAGCCCACGCCATGTGCATGGGTCCGGTTAAATGGACCAAGATCGCCTAAAATTTTGCCTTCCCATAAAAAAGTAACCCAAGGAACAATAGTCATTGCTTTTCCATGACCGTTCCTTATTTTTTGGCACTTTAGGGCCATAAAACTGGAATTCTGCCCGATTCTTAAATATTTTTGTGCTATAACCCACGCCATTTGCATGGGTCAGGGAGACCGGACTTGAATTGCCTAAAATTTTGCCGCCCCATCAATAATGACTTGAGGAACAATAGTCATCATCACGCCACAACCGTTCCATATTTTTTGGCGTTTTAGGGCCATAAAACTAGAATTCACTCGATTCCCAAATTTTCATATGGTATAGACCACACCATGTGCATGGGTCCGGGCAACCGGAGACGGATCACTTAAATTTTTCCGCCCATCAAAAAACACTCAAGGAGCAATAGTCATTTCCTTTCCATAACTGTTCTTCCTTTTTTGGCATTTTAGGGCCATAAACCTAGAATTCTGCTTGATTCCCAGATTTACGTATGCTATAGCCCACGCCTTCTGTATGGGTTCGGGTGACCGGACATGAATTGCCTAAATTTTTTTTGGCCCATCAATAGTAATCCAAGGAACAATATACATCACCTCGCCATGACCGTTCCTCGTTTATTGGAGTTTTAAGGCCATACATCTGGAATTATGTCCGATTCTCAAATTTTCTTGTGCTATGGCTCACGCCATCTACATGGGTTCGAGAAACCGCACCTAGATCGCCTAAAGTTTTGTCGGCACATCAAAAACAACCCAAGGAACATTATTCATTGGCTCTCCATAAACGTTCTTCTTTTTTTTTTGGCATTTTAGGGCCATAAAATTGGAGCTCTACCCGATTCCCGAATTTTCATGGGCTATAGCCCAGTCCATTTGCATTGTCCGGACCCGAATCGCCTAATATTTTAATGGCCCATAAAAATTAAAATAAGGAACAATTTCATCGCCTCACCATGGCCGTTCCTTGTTATTTAGAATTTAAGAGCTATAAAATTGTCCGGACCCGGATCGCCTAATATTTGAATTCATAATTTTTATTAATTATATAGTATAAAACTAGAATTTACAGAGTGAATGGTCATATTTACACGAACTATAATATTGGACACCCTGTAGAAACCCCCAAAACCCGGTGTCACAAGTGCATGAGCAGTAACTAGGAAATATGATAAAGTACTACATCTGTCTAGACTACAAATTAGACAGGAAAATGTAAATAACTCTGATGGAGACTCCGTGTGCTGCAGACTCGTAACATGGGATGCAGCACACCTAAGTCCCCACAATAGCCGCGCCTCGGCGCCCACAAGATCACTAGGCATATATGTACCTGCACAAAATGTGCAACAAGTGTAGCATGAGTACGTAAATCAACTCGTACCCAGTAAGTATCTAGTCAAACCTCGAAGAAGTAGTGACGAGAGGTCGGATTCGACACTTACTATGGTTAACAATAAAGTACCTAAATTTTAGTTAAGCATGGGTTATATACATACGGCTGAAAACTCAATAATAAGAAATAAATAAACAACTCTTTCACTGATAGTAAATCCAATTTTTTTTTTTTGGTAATTAAAGAATTTTATTTACCAACTGTAATATGTACAACTCAAAAAAAAAAGTGGCAAGTGTTGGACATGAAGCCCCAACTCTGCAGCAAAGAGACAATCTATCCACTATTAGCTCCTAAACTACTCACCCTCCTTAGGGATAAAAACTTAGTTCTTCTAGTTTCCTTTGCAACAACGGGCATCCTCGCACTCATGTAGTGAACTTCACGAATAACTTGCCTTATCAGTGCACTTGTAGGCCTGTTCCTTTGCTGAAATAGTCTCAAGTTTCGTTCATGCCAAGGTCGTACGGCCCGATCCAACATTCAAATATATAAACTGAGCACTGCCAAGGGTCGAACGACATGAACAATAGATGCATCTATCTGCTACTGAGGCGTTCGACCCGCTCTACAAGAAGAGAAAATATATTAAAACAACCGATTCAATATTTATTAAGAGGCTAATGTTCAAAGAAATACCAGTTCTCATTAACGGTCAAGTGACCCATCCAAAACTCAAGTAAATGAAGTTTAACCATTTTACAATTCCTTTATTAAGTTCTAATATGATTTAAGCAATTAAATTAACAAGCACAGTGAAGACAACGCAAGCACAACATGATTTGGGTCCTAGACTACCCGGACTTAAGCATAATTAGTAGCTACGTACGGACTCTCATCACCTCGTGCGTACGCAACCCCCACAAATAGAAGCACATAATAATTTGATTCACCTATGGGTTTAATTCCCTCTTACAAGGTTAGAAAAGAGACTTACCTCGCTCCGAAGTTCCATAACTGTCTTCAACGAGAGAAAAGAGGTGCAATGAGTCAAAAATCGATTTGGCTAGCTTATACATTCTTCCGAGGCGACTTTCGCAGATGCGAAGCTAATGGCCGCTTCTGCGGCACCAAGACCACTTCTGTGAAAAACACTGGAGGCCGCCCCATCACACCTGCGGACGACGTTCCGCTCCTGCGACATCGCAGGTGCACAAATCCACCTCGCTCCTGCGATCCACTCCCCTTCTGCGCTCCAAGAGGCCGCATTTGCCTAGCTAACCCAGAACCACTTTTGCGACCCTCATGACCGCTTCTACGGCTTCGCACCTGCAATTAAAACCTCGCAGGTGCGGTTACACCAGATGACAACATCTTTAGCATTCCTCCAAGCCCAAACTCGATCCGTTTACCATCCAGAATCCACCCGAGGCCCTCAACTGATTATACTAACACGTCCTAAAATGAAATACGAACCTAGTCGAAGCCTCAAACCATGCCAAACAATATTGAAATCATGAATCACTCCTCGAATCAAACTTACAAATTTCCAAATTCTATAACTTGTGCCGAAATGTACTAAATCTACCCGGATTGACTTCAAATTTTGCACACAAGTCCTAAATGACATTACAAACCTATTCCAACTTCCGGAATCGGAATCGGACCCTGATATCAAAAATCCCACCCGCTAAAACCTCCAACTTTCGCCAAATGACCCCGAAATGACCTACATACCTCCAAATCCACATCCAGACACGCTCCTAAGACTAGAATACCATACGGAGCTATTCGTAGGATCAGAATTCCAAACGGACATCGATAAAATTTAAATACACTCCAACCCAAATTCATGAAATTTTTCCAAATTTCCAACTTTCGACAATAAGCGCTGTAACGCTCCCTGGTCATCCAAAGCCCTATCCGGACATATGCCCAAGTCCAAATTCGTCATACGAACCTATTAGAATCTTCAAATCTCGATTCTGAGGTCGTTTTCTCAAAAGACAAACCTTAGTCAATTCTTCCAACTTAAGGCTTCCAAAATTAGAGATTTCTTTCCAAATCAACTCCGAACTTCCCGAAATCAAATTATGACCACACGTGCAAGTCATAATACCTGAAGTGAAGCTACTCAAGGCCTCAAACTGCCGAATAACACGCTAGAGCTCAAAAAGACCGGTCGGGTCGTTACATTCTCTCTCACTTAAACATACGTTCGTCCTCGAACGTTCTAAGAACTATGCCGGAATTGTCCAAAATCACTGTTTAACACCTCGTGCACCTACCCGTGCCACCACAACCAAGTTGAGCACATTAACTCGAGCCAGACTGAAGATCATTCCTGCTACCTTAGCTGACATGCTTTAGAACCAAATTCTAACATCCAGAATTCTCCACGATACCAGATTCTAACACACGAACACCGTATCAATCACCAGACACCAAAACCAACGTGACCATGCTCCTCCCTTGAAATCACACCATGCACCACACAAATCATTTGCCCAAAGCAATCTCTCCCCAAGCACAACACCTAAAATTCCACGAATCCGGTCCCCGCAATACACCTCATAAAACGTATAAGTCATTTTCCAGCTCTCACAATACTTTCCACAACGGAAGAGATGTGTAGAAACTCATAACCATCTGTCCAATCATAAATCATAGAGTCTCTCCTCCTGACAAGAACCATTAGTTCATTCTGAACTGAATAATGATTTGCTCTTAAATATATCTTATGTGAATTTGATCGCACTGATCCCAGGTCCAATAACCTCGTCTCACCCAGTACAAGCTGCTCGGCAATAAGCCAAGTCAAACATTTACCAAGACCTCATATGATGCCACAATGCGCCAACAAGCTACAAATTCAAATGTGATACATAAGGAAAACGAACTCTGGAAAGAACTACTCAACCCACGTAACTCATTAAAAAATCGAAAAGATGTTATGAACCTTCCTCAGAAAATGAGAAACAAAACGCACAAGAATAGATATTGGGCAAATGTACTCAATATCACACTATTGAGACGTGCAACCCGATCCACCCATGATACCATTACGGCGTGCAACCTGATCCAACCATGATAACTGTGGAGGCGTGCCACCCGATCCAAACAACATACCTATGGCGGCGTGACACCCAATCCAATATAGTAATTAATAAAGAAATACCTATTGATAAGTAGGGATTTTGATTGCTTATTTGCTCTCTTTTACTTACGTTTTAGCTCAAAAATGCTTAACTGTATTCCTGAGACCTAATGAAATGTGCTTTCTTGCAGGAATATTGGGAAACGAGCCAAAGAAGTGAAAATCAACTCAAAAAGGAGTAAAATTGGACAAGGACCAAAACAATGCAAAAAGGGCCATAGTGCGGACCGCACAATACTATGTGCGGCCGCAAACTCTGAAGATGCACTGATGGAATTTCTTCACAGAGTGCAGACTGCACAATTGTTATGCGGCCATAGAAGAATAGATTCAGTGAACATGTATTTTGGGAGCTTGAAGATGTGCGGACTGCACTATTATTGTGAGGCCGCACTCATAATTGTGCGGTCCGCAGAAAGAAGTTCAGCCCCAGTCCAAGTTCGAGTGTGCGGCCGCACTAAAAAATATGTGGTCCATACAATTAGATAAAGTGCGACCGCCTCCCAGTTTTATGCGACCGCAAAAAACCAACTTGACCAGTTAGTCTCAAAGTGCGGACCACACATAGAATTGTGCGGCCGCACAACCTCCGCAGGGGCAATTTTATCAGATATTTTCAGCTGGGTATAAATAGATCTTTTTGTCATTTTTAGGTTAAGTTTTGTAAGTTTTGTGCACCTGAACATTGAGAGTCATTTTTATTTACTATATTTGGTAACTTTGTACTAGTTTAGCTTTTAAACATTAGATTTTCTATCCTTAATCAAATATTATGAATTTTATCTTAGTTTCTTCTTTAATTTCTTCATTCTTCATGAGTAGCTAAACCCTTAGCTATGGTTTTGATCCAACTCTAGTATGGGTACTTAATGGGTAATTGATTTAGGGCTTATTTACTATTGGGTTTATGATATTTAGCCTAGTTCTTGCTTGAATTTGAGATTTGATGGTTGCAAACATTTCATGCCTAATTGAATTAGTCTCTACTTGAGAAAGAGAGACTAATTCTAGGAAATGCTAACTAGGAATTGGGGTGAACTCAAGAAATTGATAGCCCCAATTAAAGGGTCGAACCTAGAGATAGTAAGACCTGCCTAGAGCATTTATCACTTGTTTCATGAAATACCCATTTGGACTTGAGAAAGACAAATTGGGAAAAATCACTCAAACTACCGAGAGGTATATAGTGAGTAATCGTGTGTGATTTCTATAATGTATCCCGATCAACCAAACATGCCCTAAAGCTCTAAATCCGTTAGGTAACCAACTAGGCGGAAGTCGCAACCCTAGATCTTTTATAATTTGAAAAACAACTAAAACCAAAAACATTGTCTCTTAGCTTTAAAAGTAGAAGTAGAAAAAACAAAAGAATATGTGGAAGTGTAATCTAGGGCACATCATACATTCACACTAGGTATATACCTAATCCCAAATCAAGCACCTTGTGGATTCGACCCCGACTCGTGTTGGGTTTTTATTATTGCTTCGACCACCTCACAAATTAAATTAGTGGTGTGAGTTAGGGCGCATATCAATTTTTGGCACCGTTGTCGGGGAGCTAAACGGATTTAGCTATATACCTAGGTTTGTGTGTGATTTGTCTTATTTTCCTTCCGAGTTACTAATTTTGTTTTTGAATTTATTATAGGTACAAAAATGGCTCTCAACAATGAGCCCCTCGGGAATTTTCCATTGGGGGAGGAAGTGGATGATGATCAAGGTGATGAGGTTCTTCCCAAACCTCTAGAAAATAGGCGAGGCCGACCGCCTCATGATAATGTTCCCGTCTCTCCCCCATATCCACCAAGAGCGGCGGCGCACCGAGTGTTGCCGAACGAGGGTTATGCAAGTGCTATAGTCCTGTATTGCATTAGGGAGGGCAACTTCCAAATCACCAATGTGATGCTTACACTACTTGAGCAACGAGGATTCTTCACCGGGGCTCCGAGTGAAAATGCTTACAAGCATCTCAAAGGGTTCGTGGATACTAGTTTGGGAAGCAAACAAACCAATGTTTTCCAGGATGCGCTGCGGTTGAGGATATTTCCCTTCTCTCTATGGGGAAAGGCATTGGATTGGTTAGAGAGAATGCCCAATCATTCCATCCATACATGGTATGAGTTGGCGGAAAAATTCATTGCCAAATTCTTCTCTTTAGGGCATATGGATACACTTTGAGACGAGATTCTAGCATTCAAACACAAACCTAATGAGCCATTACACGAGATTTGGGAAAGATATCGTACCATGGTTAATGAGTTCCTGAATAATGATATGATTGAAGCCATGATCCAAACCTTCTACAGGGGGATCAGCAAGACAAATCAGTGTGTGGTAAAGCAACTCGCATGTGGGAACTTCATGAACACACCTTATGCCGAAGCTTGTGAAAGTTTGGATGAGATGGATGATACCTCATCAGCATGGAAAAGTAGAGCCAGTGTTCCTCAAGGTAACCCAAATGTCATCACCTACACAAAGAACTACATGATCATGGGCAAACTATTGCCGAGTTGATGACCACAATGAATCAATTGCCGAAAGCTCAACTTCAACAAGTTCAAGGGCCGAAGCAAGTGAATGCGATGGAAGGCGCGAATATGATGTGAACAAGAGACAGGAAAAATGTCAACAAGTGCAAAACCGTCCGGAACAATTTATGCAAGATGATAGTGGGTATGACCAAGGTGATTCGTACTGAGAAAGAAGAAGAAGTGTAATATTTCAACAATTATCAAGGCCAAAGAAATAATTCTCAAGGCCAAAATCAACAACAATGGCGATCGCAAGGAAATCAAGGAAATTGGAACAACCAAGGCCACCAAGGCAATTGGAGTGGTGGTAACAACAATCAAGGTAATTGGGGAAATAACAATAATCAAGGAAATTGGAATAATCAAGATAACCAAGGCAATTGGGGTGACAACAACCAAAGTAATTGGGGAGGCAGCAACCAAGGGGGTTGGAACAATAACAACCAAGGGAATCAGGGGTCGGGCTTTCAAAGTCTCCCGATGTATCAACAACCAAGCAACCCGCCTCCTTATCCATCCCAAGGTCCTAGTTTTTCTAATAATGAAATGAGACAGATTGAGAATATATTCAAATAAATGATGGAGAAAAATGTCAACTCCGAAGCTCAATTAACCTCCCACAACACTTCAATCTATAATTTGGAAGTTCAATTGGGTAAAATCTTACAAGCTTTAAACACTCGTCCTAAGGGGGCACTGCCTAGTGATACAGTGGTAGGGCGGGAACAACACGGGACATGCCATGGCCATAACCACGAGGAGTGGAAGAGGTGGAGCTGCAACCACCTCAAATCAAAGAAGAATTGTTGATGATTATGTGTTGGTTCAAGAAGATGAGACTCCAAGTAATGTGGTTCAAGCTAATGAAGAAGTGAGAATTGTATTGATGAAAGTGTGGAGGATACCCAAGAAGAAGTAAACCCGTATAGGAAGCACGTGATTGACATACCAGAACCAGTAGTGCCAAAGGACAAGGCACCAATTCCAAGACCTCCTTCTCCATGCCCTCAAAGTCTCGCAAAGCAAAATAGTGAGAACCAATTAAAGAAGTTTATTGACATGATGAAGAGTTTATCCATTAATGTGTCGTTGGTTGAGGCGTTGGAACAAATGCCTGGTTATGCAAAGTTCATGAAAGATTTAGTGACAAAGAAAAGATCAATGAATTGTGAAACTATCAAGATGACACATCAAGTGAGTGCTATTGTGCACTTAATGGATCTGAAATTGGAAAATCCCGGCGCTTTCACAATCCCTTTCACTATTGGGAGCTCCAATTTTGCCAAATATCTATGTGATTTGAGGGCAAACATTAACTTGATGCCCTACTCGGTGTTCAAAACTTTGGGAATTGGGCAACAAAGACCCACATCTATGAGGTTTTAAATGGCGGATCAGACTATGAAGAGACCACTGGGTATTATTGATGATGTGTTGGTTCGTGTTGATAAGTTCATCCTTCCGGCGGACATTGTGATCCTTGATTGCAAGGTTGACTATGAGGTTCCTATTATTTTGGGGAGACCTTTCCTTGCTACGGGGAAGGCTCTTTTTGATGTGGAAGCCAGTGAGCTCACCTTCCGGGTGGGAGATGAAAAGGTGGTTTTCCATGTGTGCAAATCGATTAGGCAACCGAATAGCAATGAAGTATGTTCGTTTGTGGACTTAGTGACCGAAGTGATTGTTGATGATGCTAGTGTCGTGATGAATGTTTATGATACCTTGTAAGTCGTATTGCTTAATCATGATGATGATGAGAAGGAAGGATTTTTGGAATGTGTCAATGCTTTGCAGGGAATGGGGTCGTATACTTATGAATCCCCAAAATTGTCCTTAGATCCTGAGAACCGGAAGACTCTTCCAACAAAGCCCTCAATCGAGTAGCCCCCCACTTTAGAGTTAAAGCCTTTTCCTTCACATCTCAGGTATGAGTTTCTTGGCCCTTGTTCCACTTTACATGTTATTCTTTCCTCTTGCTTGACTAACGTGCAAGTAGGTTCTACTTTGGCGGTGCTACAAAAGAGGAAGAAAGCTATAGGATAGACATTATCGAATATTCGGGGTATAAACCTCGCCTTTTGCATGCACAAGATTATTTTGGAGGAGGATGACAAAACCTTTTTTGAACATTAAAGAAGATTAAATGAAGCAATGCAAGCGGTAGTGAAGAAGGAGATCATAAAATTTTTGGATGCCGGGGTTGTTTACCCCATTTTCGATAGCTCGTGGACCTCTCCAGTGCAATGTGTCCCAAAGAAAGGGGTATGACTGTGATAACAAATGACAAGAACGAATTGATCCCCACAAGAACTTTCACTGGGTGGAGAGTGTGAATGGACTATAGGAAGCTCAACAAAGTCACTCGAAAAGATTATTTTCCGCTTCCATTTCTTGATAAAATACTTGATAGGTTGGCTGGACATGCTTTTTATTGCTTCATTGATGAATACTCCAGCTACAATCAAATTCTTATTGCGAATGCGGACCAAGAAAAGACTACTTTCACTTGTCCCTATGGTACTTTCGCATTCTCACGGATGCCATTTGGGTTCTGCAATGCACCAACAACTTTTCCACGGTGCATGATGGCCATTTTCACCGGTATGGTGGAGGATTTTCTTGAGGTTTTCATGGATGATTTTTCCGTGGTGGGGAATTATTTTGAGTGCTTGGACAATTTGTCAAGGTATTGGCATGATTTGAGGAAATATACTTGGTTTTGAATTGGGAGAAATGTCACATCATGGTCGAGAAAGGCATTGTCCTCAGCCACAAAATTCAAAGCATGGTATTGAGGTTGATAAAGAAAAAATTTAAGTGATATCCAAACTCCCTCCCCTACATCCGTGAAGGGAGTGAGGAGCTTTTTGGGTCATGTGGGGTTCTATCGCCGATTCATCAAGGACTTTTCTAAGGTGGTAAATCCCTTGTGAAAACTTTTGGAGAAGCGTTGTGACGAATGTCATAGGGCCGGTGGGATTTTTAAGAAAAATGAGATGCCCCTCACCACCATCTTGGAGATTGACATTTTTGATGTGTGGGGCATTGATTTCATGGGTCCGTTCGTGAGCTCTTGTGGGAACACTTACATATTGGTAGTTGTGGATTATGTGTCAAAGTGGGTTGAAACCGTGGCTTTACACAACAATGAAGCTCGGAGTGTGGTGGCATTTTTGAAAAATAACATCTTCACAAGGTTTGGTACTCCAAGGGCCATTATTAGTGATGGGGGATCTCACTTTTGCAACAAAGCTTTTGATACTTTACTCACAAAGTATGGTGTCACTCACAAAGTGTCGACCCCCTATCACCCTCAAGCAAGTGCACAAGTTGAAGTCTCCAACCGGGAGATCCAGAGTATTTTATCAAAGACCATGAATGCTAACCGAACGGATTTGTCGAAGAAACTTGATGATGCTCCTTGGTCTTATAGGACGGCTTACAAAACACCAATTGGTATGTCCCCGTATCGGTTAGTGTTCGGGAAGGCTTGTCACCTACCAGTGGAACTTGAGCACAAGTCTATGTGGGCATTGAAGAAGATTAATCTTGAATGGGATGTCGCCACCAACTTAAGGGTCGCACAATTGAATGAGCTTGATGAATTCTGGTTCCATGCATATTCAAGTTCGTCCCTGTACAAGGACAAGATGAAGTACCTCCATGACAAGTCCATCCGGAACAAGGAGTTCAAAGAAGGCGATCTTGTGCTATTGTTCAATTCTCGGTTGCGGATGTTTACGGGAAAGTTGAAGTCCAAGTGGAGTGGTCCATTTGGTTTTGTGCATGTAACACCCTTTGGTGCATTAGACTTGAAGAACAAGAATGATGAAGTGTTTAGAGTCAATGGTCACTCGGTGAAACATTATCTTGGCAAGGTTGATGATGCCATGTTGTGGCGTTGATTCATTTCAAGTGATTGATGGTAACCTGTGTGGTGCCGTGATGTTAAATCAGGCACTTCTTGGGAGGCAACCCATGTTTCATTTTTTTTTCATTTTCTTCTTTTTTTGATAGGTTTTGTATTGAACTAAATGGTTTTGAAGTGAATTGTAGGAATGAGTGTGTATTGCAAGGACTATAGCTGGAAAAATTGGCCAAGTGTTGAAATTATGCGGACCGCACCAAAATTGTGCGGACCGCACAATATGTTTGCAACCGCAGAGAAGGCTCTGCGGCCGCACAATTGGAGACCCAAAACATGAACTCTCTTAAGTTTGGATTTGCAGAAAATGGGCCAAAATATGGCCGCACACAAAAGTATGCGGACTGCACAAGAATGCAGCCACACTCACTTTTGTGCAGACCGCAAAAGCTAAGTTCAACAGCAGGTGAAGAGTGCGGACCCCACTCAAAATTGTGCAGCCACACTCAACTAACTCCTTGACCGACTTAGTCAATATATAAATAGGGCTTTTCAACACTATTCACACTTTACGCTCTCTGAACTCCCAAGCCCTAAGAAAACACTGTGCATCACAAAATAGTTCACAAATCACACTCAGTTCATCAAGTTAGTTTCTCACCTTCATCATTCATTACTGGTATGATTCAATCCATGTTAGATTTTTCTTAATTTTTGTTTTTGGTTTCTTTGACTAGTTTAGTCATTTTTAGGCCTAAAAATGTCAAATGTGCTTAAGACTCATGTGGGTAGTTTCATACAAGTTTATTAGGGACTGGGTAGAGCATTAATCATGTGAATTTGTGCATACCATGTCGAATTTGTAAAAGTATTGCAAGAACCCTAAGTTTAGTGCCGTTTTTGTTCAAATTGTGCAGCCGCACATAAAAATGTGTGGTCCGCATATTTTTTATATTGGGAAAATATTGTGCTTGAAAAGTGCAGACCACACTCAAAATTGTGCAGTCCGCAGAAAAATTATGCAGCCGCATAAAAATGTGTGCGACCACACTTTTGAACTTCAGAGAATCAGAAACTCAAGAATGGACTTGTGCAACCTCACTCAAAATTGTGAGGTCCGCACTTGAGGATGTGCGGGCGCACTCACAATTATGCGGTCCGCACTTCAAGGTGTGCGAATGCACTTCAAAATTGTGCGGTCCACACTGACAGTCTGCGACCTACTGTGTCCTTTGGTGACTGTGTTGCTGTAATTGTTCTGCAAATCTTTTAATTGTTTTGAACTCAACTGACCTATTTGCCTTGTATTGAAGAAAATGGTTAGATCACGTGGTAGAGGAAAAGGCACTCACCCTTTGGGAGTGCAATCGAAGCCTATTGCTAAAAAGTCGGCCACTGGGAGAGGAAGGGCCACAGAGCCCTCAGAATCCAGTACCTATGCCCCATCCAGGGAAGCCTCCGACCCAATGGAGATCCATCCTGAGGCCCAATCCCAACCATCCCAACCCACTGGGTGTTATCAATTTCGCAACGAACCTACATGTAGTTCTTCTGGGGGTTCTGATGCGGGAAGCCAAGATTCCGAGCCCTCCTCTTCACCTACTCCTCCAGCACCAGTAGCTATTGATGTCGATGATGATGATGTCCCGGATGATGGTAGGGGGGGGGGGGGGGACTTAAGTGGGCGTCCTTGAGAGGTCGAAGAAAAAGGAAATATAGAAAGATCGATTCATCAGCTTGACAACCTTTAACAGATTCCGAGAATTATGGCCCCAGAGGTCGCTCACACTGGCGCGATAGTTCCTAATGAAGGATTGGGTTACCCACAATCCAAATTTCCTTAAAAATTCCGGGAGCGAAAGGGGTGGAAGTGTTTCACCCACAGTGTCATTGATGAAAATGAGCACTTGGTCAGGGAGTTCTACACCAATGTGGCTCACATCAAGAAGGGGACAAAAGTGACAAAAGTGAGGAATTTGAAAGTCCGCTTCAACGCCTTCTTGTTGAACACTTATGTGGGATTTGAATAAGTAGAGGCAATCCAGTACCTATAGAAGTTGGTTGCGGGTGATGCAGCTCGCCCTTGGCTATCTGAGATTTTCGCTGCTCGAGGACCACCACCACCATGGATTACAACTGTAGTTCCTATCTTCCGGGCCCCCCTCAACTTTGAAGCTAAAGGGTGGCAAACCTTTATGTGTAGCCGGATTGATCCGAGTCTAAATAAGAACAATCTCCCACTTCCCCGGGCAGTTCTGGTGGCTTCTATTATGGCTGGGTACCCGATCAATGTGGGTGCCATCATGTCTACCAACATCACATTGGCGATCCGAAAAAGTGAAAAGTCCTACCCCTATCCAAACACCCTCACAGTGTATTTCAATGATGCCAAGGTGGAGCCAAGGACATATGACACAAAAGTAAAGGCTAAGAAGCCTTTCTCATGGTACCACTTGCAAGGTGTAGACAACCCAAAGTTCAAGGGTAGACAACCCAAAGTCGGTGGTGGGTTCAGAGGCTGTTGCTGAGCCATCTACAACTCCCATGCCTTCCACAACAGCCGGTCCTTCTACCGGGATAGCCGCCATGCCACCACCTTCATCTTCTAGGCCATCAGTTGCAGTACCAGTGCCAGCCTCATCCACTTATCCTCTCACCGCGCTGCAAGTCTCCCAAACTTTAGTGAGCCTTAACAACAGGATGCAGACAACCACTTCTAAGATTTCTGACATATCCAGTACTATTACAGCACAGTCCTCTACTCCAGCAGTGCCACAAGTCCCTTCATCAGTGGAGGAAACATTGAAAAAGATTTTGGACAACTAGAAGGCTATTATGGACACACTGGTACCTCACAGAGGTGCTATTGAGGAGTTGACCAAACAGGTGAAGAAGATAAGGAAATTCCAAGCCTCAAAGAAAGTAGAGGAGAGTTTGATAAAGGAGGTGATGAAGATAGCAACAACAAGTGATTTTCCTTTTGACCTACTAATGGAGACAGATCCATCAGTACCAGATGACCTAGCAGCACCATCAGCAGAGGCACCATCAACAGAGGCAACAGTTGGCTAGTCTGACGAGCCAGATGTTACTGCCCCCACTGCTGAAGAGATGCTTCAGATTCTCACCAACCCTGTTGTCCCTAAGCCCGGTGATGATGAGATACAGTTAGAAGAGACCGAGGGTGGTGATGCTGCCAGTCACCCTGAGACCACATAGGGAGTTTCTTTACTCTCAACCCTTTTTTGGTTTGATTTGGCTAAGCATTGAAGACAATGCTTGTTCTTCTTCTGGGGGTGGTCCATTTTGGTTCAATTTTGATGACTGTGATGATATTTTGATGACATTTGATTTCTTTTGGGGCTGTAATAACTTTAATACTTTCTTTTTTCCCCTTATTATGTATATAATCATCCCTCTTGTATATATTTTGTTCCCCTCGATTTGTATATTCATTTGCCTTTCTTTCAGTAGTTTATTTCATAGCTTATTGATTTTGTTTTCTTAATAGTATAGCTTCTCAGTTAATTTATTAGCCTCCTTTTGATTTGTTAAATTCTTTTTATGTTTTAGTGAACAATAAGCCTTTGGTTTTATTAATTCCACGGTTCTTTCTTTCCAAAGGTGGGTCTTGTGTGAACCGGGTGGCTATTCCCAACGATGGATGGCGTGACAACCTTCTTAAGGGATTGAGTCAGTTTCTGATGTTTAGGTATAAACAAGTATTATTAATGAATAAATAAGGGTTGAGCATGATTCACTTGGTACCAACACACTTAACTATGCGCTTATGGTTAAAAACAAGTTTTTGTAAGGAAATAGCTCTAGTTAGTGACCTTGTGACTCTTGTGTTGACTTAGGCAATCATCAGGTGGTTTAGTTAAACCATTAGCGATCTTCAATCTTGAATGAGGTTGTTGTGGGCCTCGAATATATTCTCTTTGAAAATGTGTGAGAGGTGATGTATTTTGTTACAAGTCCAAGTACCCATGCGAGTGGTCTAGAACTTTACCCGAATGTGTTTCTAGGGGAAATTCTAAGTTAGCTTGGCTTGAGAAGTGATCGTAGGCTCTCCTTGGCCCGTTTTGGAAACTTCCTTGGCCCACCAATGATATCATCCTTATTCAACTCTTTTTGAGCCTTAAGCCTCTTTTATTCGATAACCACATTACAAGCTTTTACCCGTTTTGTAGTGACCCTCTCTTGGCACCCGAACTTTCTTTAGCACTCATGTGGTTCAAATGGAAAAAACATAAGTTTGGGGGAGAGATGAGGAGTTTGAAGATGGTTTCAAGGCACAAAAAGAGAATAAATGAAGAAGAGGAAAGGCAAATAAAAAGAAAAAGAAAGGAAGAACAAAGAAAAACACAAAAAGAAAGTGAATAATGTGAAAGGGTTGAAAAGATACAAAAAAAAGAAAAAGTTCAACGCATGGAGAAACCAAAGAAGGAAAAATACGAATAGCATGACAAAGAAAGAGTGATGTCAAGTCTCTCTAATCCCCATAAGGGAAAATAAAATGACTCAAAGAGTCGGAAAAGTAAGAGACAAAAAGAGAATATGAAGTGCTAAAGGAAAGATGAACCAACTCCATTTCGATATTTCCCTCCTTAGTCCAAAAGCCTTCATTACATGCCGAAAAAGCCTTACGTGATTTTAAGTCGAGCAAGCTTTTATTAGTGGTGATCTACATGAGGGGCAAGCATATGGTACTTAGATCCGGGCTTTTGACTTTCTTTTGGGAGTGATGAGCGAATCTTTTTTCGAGTCATTGTATTAAATTCTCTATTCGTGAGTGAGATGAGCTTCTGGAGAGTATAGGAGGAGGATTTTGGGATCCACAGCGACCTGCATGAAAGTGCGAGCTTCCTTGATGAACAAAGTCAACCCTTGATGCTCAAGCGTCACATAGAGCCATTTGTGCTTCATTATTCAAATCATAGGCTTGTTAATGATTCATGAGCGTGTGGGTAATTGTTGGTCCCAATTGATTTGTGTTAGACTCAACTTAGGCCAGTTGAAATAGCTCTTTTCTAGTGGAGGTGGGAATTGCCTTAATTTCTTGAGGACAAGCAAAAGCTTAAGTTTAGGGGAGTTGTTAAGTAGGGATGTTGACTACTTATTTTCTCTCTTTTACTTGCGTTTTAGCTCAAAAATTCTTAAAGTTTTTCCCAAGAACAATGAAATGTTCTTTCTTGCAGGAATATTGGGAAAAGAGCCAAAGAAGTGAAAATCAACTCAAAAAGGAGTAAAATTGGAAAAGGACCAAAACAAGGCAAAAAGGGCCACAGTGCGGACCACATAATACTGTGTGCGGCCGCAAACTCTGAAGATGCACTGATGGAATTTCTTCACAGAGTGCGGACCGCACAATTGTTGTGCGGCCGCGAAAGACTAAATTCAGAGAACATGTATTTTGGGAGCTTGAAGATGTGCGGACCACACTATTATTGTGCGGCCACAGGATGCCAAAGTGCGGTCGCACTCATAATTGTGCGGTCCGTAGAAAGAAGTCCAGTCTCAGTCCAAGTTCAAGTGTGCGGCCGCACCCAAAAATGCGCGGTACACACAATTAGATGAAGTGCGGTCGCATCCCATTTTTATGCGACCGCATAAAGCCAACTTGACCAGTCACTCTCAAAGTTCGGACCGCACAACCTCCACATGGGCAATTTTATCAGATATTTTCAGTTGGGTATAAATAGATCTTTTTGTCATTTTTAGGTTAAGTTTTGTAAGTTTTGTGCACCTGAATTGAGAGCCGTTTTTATTTACTATATTTGGTAACTTTGTACTATTTTAACTTTTAAACATTAGATTTTCTTTCGTTAATCAAATATTATGAATTTTATCTTAGTTTCTTATTTAATTTATTCATTCTTCATGAGTAGCTGAACCCTTAGCTACGGTTATGACCCAACCCTAGTATGGGTACTTAATGGGTAATTGATTTAGGGCTTATTTATGATTGGGTTTATGATATTTAGCCTAGTTCTTGCTTGAATTTGAGAATTGATGGTTGCAAACATTGATTCATGCCTAATTGACTTAGTCTCTACTTGAGAAAGAGAGACTAAGTCTAGGAAAACATGGCTAACAAGGAATTGGGGTGAACTCAAGAAATTGATATCCCCAATTAAAGGGTCGAACCTAGAGATAGTAAGACCCGACTAGAGCATTTATCACTTGTTTCATGAAATACCCATTTGGAATTGAGAAAGCGAAATTGAGAAAAATCACTCAAACTACCGAGATGTATGGAGTGAGTAATCATGTGTGATTGATATATTGTATCCCGATAAACCAAACATGCCCTAAAGTTCTAAATCTGTTAGGTAACCAACTAGGCGGAAGTCACAACCCTAGATCTTTTATTATTTGAAAAACAACCAAAACCAAAAACATCGTCTCTTAGCTTTAAAATTGCAATCAATAGAGTAAAAGTAGAAGTAGAAACAACAAAAAAATGTGGAAGTGTAATCTAGGGTACATTATACATTCACACTAGGTATATACCTAATCCTAAATCAAGCACCCTCTGGATTCGACCCCGACTCGCGTTGGGTTTTTATTATTGCTTCGACCGCCTCACAACCTAAATTAGTGGTGTGAGTTTGAGTGATATCACCTACCGAGCCAGAATGGTCGTACTTACGAAATACCCGAATGTCGACCACAAGCACGCCATGTTTATAGTACAAATTCTGGGGAGATGGATAGTGCCATACGTCACGAAACTCAAGCACAACTAAGGTGCGATATATGATCTGCATCTCGAGAGTCATCCTGCTCACGTAACACCACCGCTATGTGGGACCTCAACACATGTGTGAATAACCAAGCCATCTTACAACCCACATGGAACAATAGAGTATTACATGAAATAGCTGACAACGAAAATAACATCCAAAACCGAATACTCCTCCATAAGAAATGCTATGTTGAAAGAACACACCCGGCCTGGTGTAGAGCACATATCCCCATTTAGACCCACCAATAGACCTCAAGACAATTCTGATCGTACCATACTGAGCTAATAATCTTTCAGGGATACACAATAACCTTTTTCCATGACACATAAGAACAATCGTCAAATCCGGAACAAACTAGCACGGTCCACAACCCAAGGAATAGAATGCCCCTCGGGTATAAACTTTCTCACATTAGCGATAGTACCATAATCCCCAAACTTGGTTTCAATCTTTAATTAATCAAGTGACTACATCTCACACTTATACAATCTTCCCGTGGGATACGCCCCCACGACCTCCCGCACTAGGTAGAAAAGTATGCACATCCATACCACCATCCATACAATGCTACAAAGCGAATCGAGAATCCGCAATCTGTACACAAAGCCTATTACACAAGACACCATTCTCAGGTGACGCTAAGACAACACCAGCTTACTCTAAACATATGAATTCTTTCCTACTCATCTGAACTCGTGACGTTCTTGTCAACACCGACCCGCAACCTCGATCCTCAACTTTCAATTTCTATGTTGCTCACTACACCTAACATGCCAATACACAAGAGTACAAGAATTCCATCATAACTCCTGAACCACTAATAGAACAAAAACCAACAACACTCATCCCGAGTGACCCAATCCACGAGACCACATCGTCTCAATACCCACGAACCATCTCATATTCTCCTTACGTGCACAATAGCATCACCAACTGGTACACTCGTTCTGCAAAACCTTTTGTGAATTCAAAACAAATTCCTTCCTTCCTCCAATGCTGCATTGTATACCAAATGATAACGTAATTAATTCCTAGTCCTTAGGAACTGCACTTAAATTCTTGAACCGACTAGGACCACCGTTGAGAGTCACCCACTCTGACTTAGTCCTGAATATAAGACAAACTCTAGTGCGCTGTTAGCAAGAGAACACTCTATCAAGGAAGCACCCGACTGAATTCACTTCCTTGTACATAAACCCCACAAGAAGCATAAATTTTGAATCTTCCCAAAACATGAACATGAATCGATAAGGCCAAAGATAACGCGCATTCATCAAGTCCTTTGCTTGATTTACCCCCGATATTCTATTTTCTTAGTCATATTAACCTATTGATACATCGATAATCCGAAATTGCACAAGCAGACAACCACGCAATCCAATCGTAGACGGTGGGCTCCCCCACTTAGCTTTTAAGCTACAATCACATAATCCTAGAGCGCACAAGGATTTCTCCTTCTCAATTACCATGACCTTGCATCCTTTAACCCACCAAATTCCTCGAAATCTTTTGTTAAACCTTTCTTGAACATCCCAAATAATTAGCCACAATTGCAAATTCGACCTTTTGTTGAGTAGTGGTGGAATTCTTTGTAGAAACCTCTTCAACATCACGACACCGCTAACCTGCTCACAGGAGATAGTTCGCTTGTGAAAATTCCCTGCCGACATCTACCAACGATGCTGCACTGGGTACAATTACTACGAAATCAGCAAACCATCCTGAGCCCGTGCTTATTCACCAGTTTTACAAGTTTCACTCCCCATTGACATCAATTAAAGGTGTGACAATACATTCCAATCCGAAGTCAGGTTGCATCCCTTTTCATATCAGGTAACTCCTTTCTGTCGTATCCAATATTCCTCAGTATAGTAGCCAACATTCCACATTAAGTCCGTAGACATAGTCACTGTCCACCATGAATCCCGAATCACTCAAAACTTTTCTCATGTCATGTGGCTATCTTACCACAGAATCTATACGCTACTATGTCACTCTCCCATTTTGGTTAAACCCTCTCCTTTAAGCAACTACTCGACTTCTGCTTTTCATACTCGACCTGCTAGTAATTCAACCACCGCGAGACACCTTCCTCATACTTCACTGCCCTAATATTGCCCCAAATCAAATCCACATCTGTAGTACCTGGACAAATGGGTCACTACCAACTCTAAACCTCTTAGAAGATCATCTTTCTCGAACCATCAATACTAGAAATTCCAATACGATTTCGAGATCTCTACACACTGTTATCTCTAACAACCGATCCTCAGGCACCATTTCACAATACTCTGCCACGAAGGCAAATTGAAGAAGACCATAAGACTGGCGAACCTTAACTCGTTCAACAAGGATGAGGACACCAAATCACAATTGAGAACTCTACCACGCTCGAAAATATCAAGTCTCGTTACTCCATCAACCCAAACCTAAGCATTTATAGTACAATTACCTTTCCTTTGCTGGAATTAAATGCTGAACCTCTACATCCTGCAATGAGCAGTCCTCCTTTCAAGTCATTCACTACGTTGGCACATAAACGAGCACCCCACTATTACATCAATACCATGAGATAATAACTCATGAACATCATAGCAACCCGTGCATAGCCTCAAAACCATATGCAATATAGCTATTGAGCTGAAATGACAGAACATCCTTCTACAAGAAGACGATAATAACTTGCTCGAATGCACAGGGAGAAACATCCTGCTTTACGTCTATAGTACCACTGCAACTCCATGATGCCCAATTTACACTGGTGTTCAACATCGTATAAGAGTGAGTAGGAAATAAATAAAGGCATAAGCCTCAAAGGAATCAAATCACACGATGAGGAATCAAGAGGGGAAGTGCTCCTAACATCCATGTAGCCTCTCGAAGATAAGTGCAGACATCTTCGTACCGATCCGCATGACTCTAATAGACTTGCTCATGACTCGTGAGACCCAAGTGAACCTAATGCTGTGATACCAAGATGTCACGACCCAAAATGCACTAAGGTTGTGATGGCGCCTAACACCTCCGTCAGGCAAGCCAACAGTGAATAATTAGCTCAATTACTCATTTCAGTAATTTGATCATAATTTTTATTAATTATATACTATAAAACTAGAATTTATAGAGTGCACGATCATATATACACGAACTACAATGTTGAACATCCTGTAGAAATCCCCAAAACCCTGCGTCACCAGTGCATGAGCAGTAACTAAGAAATATGATAAAGTACTACATCTGTCTAGACTACAAATTAGATAGGAAAATGTAAATAACTCTGATGGAGATTCCGTGTGCTGTGGACTCGTAACAGGGGATGCAGCTCACCTAAGTCCCCACGATAGCCGCGCCTCGATGCCCATAAGATCACTAGACATATATGTACCTGCACAAAATGTGCAGCAAGTGTAGCACGAGTACGTAAATCAACGCGTACCCAGTAAGTATCTAGTCTAACCTCGAAGAAGTAGTGACGAGAGGTCGAATTCGATACTTACTATGGCTAACAATAAATTACCTAAGCGTTAGTTAAGCATGGGTTATATAAATACGGCTGCAACTCAATAACAAGAAATAAATAAACAACTCTTTCACTGATAGTAAATCCAAAATTTAATTTCCATTATTTAACAAATTAATCTTTCAGACCAAAGAAACAATAACAATTATAATTGGACTCCAAGAATTTTTATGCACGCGTCATGCCGAGGTCGTACGGCCCGATCCAACATTCAAATATATAAACTGAGCACTGCCAAGGGTCGAACGACATGAACCATAGATGCATCTATCTGCTACCGAGGCGTTCGACCCGCTCCAGAAGAAGAGAAAATATATTAAAACAACCGATTCAAGATTTATTAAGAGGTTGATATCCAAAGAAATACCAATACTCATTAACGGTCAAATGCCGTCCAAGACTCAAGTAAATGAATTTTAACCATTTTAAAATTACTTTATTAAGTTCCAATATGATTTAAGAAATTAAATTAACAAGTAGGGTGCAGATAACGCAAGTACAACATGATTTGGGTCCTAGACTACCCGGACTTAAGCATAACTAGTAGCTAGGTATGGACTCTCGTCACCTCATGCGTATGCAGCCCCCATAAATAGAAGCACATAATAATTTGATTCACCTATGGGGTTAATTCCCTCTTACAAGGTTAGAAAAGAGACTTACGTCGCTCCGATGTTGCATAACCGGCTTCAATGAGAGAAAAGAGGTGAAATGAGCCAAAACCCGATTTAGCTAACTTATACATTCTTCCCAGGCGACTTTCGCACCTGCGAAGCGAAAGGCCGCTTTTGCAGCATTACTTCTACGACACCAAAACCGCTTGTTTGGAAAATATTGGAAGTTGTCCCGTTGCACCTATTGACGACGTCCGACTCTTGCGACATCGCAGGTGCGCAAATCCACCTCGCTCCTGCGCTCCACTCCGCTTCTGCGCACCAAGAGACCACATATGCGCCATCACAGATGCGGAAAAGGTCTCGCACCTGCAGGCACTGCCCAGCTCACTTGGAACCGCTTATGTGACCCTCCTCGCCGCTTCTGCGGCTCCGCACTTGCTGCCAAAACCTCGTAGGTGCGGTTACACCAAATGACAGCAGCTCCAGCATTCCTCCAAGCCCAAACTTTATCCGTTTACCATCTGGAATCCACCCGAGGCCTTTGGGAGCTCAACCAATTATACCAAGACGTCTCAAAATGAAATACAAACCTAGTCGAAGCTTCAAACCACGCCAAACAACATTAAAATCATGAATCGCGCCTCGAATCAAACTTATAAAATCCAAATTCTATAACTTGTGCCGAAATGTACCAAATCAATCCGGAATGACTTCAATTTTGCATACAAGTCCTAAATAAGACGTAGACCTATTCCAACTTCCGAAATCGGAATCCGGTCCACTCCCGGTCAAACTTCCAAAAATCTCCAACTTCCAACTTTCGCCAAATGACCCCGAAATGACCTACAAACCTCCAAATACACATCCGGATGCGCTCCCTAAGACCAGAATCACCATACAAAGCTATTTCCACGCTCAGAATCCCAAATGGACATCGATAACATTGAAATACACTCCAGCGCAAATTCATGAAATTCTTCCAAATTGCCAACTTTCCACAATAAGTGTCGTAACGCTCCCTGGTCATCCAAAACCCGATCTGTATATACACCCAAGTACAAATTCATTATACAAACCTATTAGAACTTTCAAATCCTGATTTCTGATGTCGTTTGCTCGAAAGTCAAACCTTAGTTAATTCTTCCAACTTAAATCTTCCAAAATTAGAGATTTCTTTCCAAATCAACTCCGAACTTCCCAAAATTAAATTCTGACCACACGTGCAAGTCATAATACCTGTGAAGCTACTCAAGGCCTCAAACCTCCGAACGACACGCTAGAGCTCAAAACGACCAATTGGGTCGTTACATCGGGCGATAGGTTCGAATCACCTAAAAATGTTTTGGTCCATCAGAAACCACCTAATGAACAATAGTCATACTTCACCATGACCGCTCCTCATATTTTGGCATTTTAGGGACATAAAATAGGAATTTATGATGATTTATAATTTTTCGTGTGCTAATGTCCACACCAACTTTATGAATTTGGAAGACGAGCTCTGTATCACCTAGACATTTATGGAACCATCAGAAATTGTCTCATGAACAATAGTTGTCGCTTTGCCATGAATGTTTCTCATTTTTTGGTAATTTAGGGCCATAAAGTAAGAATTTGGTATAATTTCAAATTTATCGTGTATTACTATTCACGCTATCTTCATAAATTTGCGGGCTACGAATTAGCTAAAATTTTGTGTGCCAATAGAAATGATCTAATGAATAATATTCATCAACATGTCATGGTAGCTCCTCGTTTTTTGGCCTTTTAGGGCCATAAAACAAAATTTAGGACAATTTTAGATTTTGCATGTACTAATGTCCGCGCCATCTTCATGAATTCGTGGAATAGACTCCGAATAACCTAAAAATTTGTGGTTCCATTAGAAATGAGTTGTGAAAAATAATCATCGCTTCACCATGACTGCTCCCTTTTTTGGAATTTCACAACAATAATCATCGCTTCACCATGACTGCTCCTTTTTTTGGAATTTTAGAGTCATACAACAACACTTCAGTATGATTTCTAATTATTGGTATGATAATGTCCATGCCATGTTCATGAATTTAGACAACGGGCTCCGAATTACCAAAAATATGTGAACCCATTACAAATGACCTAGTGAACAATTATCATAGCTTCGTTAGATTGTTCCTTAGTTTTTGGTGTTTTAAGACCATAAAACAGAAATTCAGAATGATTTTTATTTTTTGCATGCTATTGTCCACGCCATCTTCATGAATTCGGGCGACGGGCTCTAAAATGACTTAATGAATAATAGTCATGGTTAATCATGATTGTTCCTCACTTTTTTAGCATTTTAGGGCCACAAATCAGCATGTTTTTCATGTAATAATGTCCACACCATCGTCATGAATTCGTGGGACGAGCTATGAATCGCCTAAAAAAAATTAGTCCCATTAGAAAAGACTTAATGAGCAATAGTCATTTCTTCGCCATGATTGTTCCTCATTTTTAGCATTTTAGGACCGTAAAACATGAATTCAGGATGGTTTTTGTTTTTTTGTATGCTAATATCCATGCCATTTTTTTGAATTCGGATTTTAAGCTTCGAATTGCCTACGACTTTGAGAGTTCATTAGAAATGACCTAATAAGAATAGTCATAGTTTTCACATGACCGTTTCTTGGGTTTTGACATTTTTGGGCCATATAACAGGAATTCAGGACGATTTTGATTTTTCGTGTACTAATGTCCAAGCCATCTTCATGTATTGCTTCTTTTTTTTTTTCTGAGGAAGGTACATAACACCAGTTCTATTGTCTAATTAGTTACGTGGGTTAAGTAGCCCTTTTTAGAGTTCGTTTCTTTATGTATCACATTCGAGTTTGTAGATTGTGGGCATGTTGTGGCATTATATGAGGCCTTTGGCAGGATCTGAGTGGCTTATTGTCTGAGCAACTTGTATTGGGTAAGACAAGATTATTGGGCCTAGGATTAGTGTGGTCAGATTTATATGCAGTATATCTGAGAGCAGTTATCATTATTTGGTTCATAATGAAGTAATGGTTCTTATCAGGAGGAGAGACTCAATGATTTGTTGACTCGGCAGTGGTTTTGAATTTCTACACATCTCTTTCGTCATGGCAGTATTGCAAGAGTTGGAATAGGACTTATATGTGTCATGGGTGTATTGTCGGCATCAGATTCGTGGAATTTTGACTATTATTTCTAGAGGGTGTTGTTATGGTCAGGTGAATTATGTAGTGCTTGGTGTGGATTTAGAATAGGTATACAATCATGTATTGGTACATCGTGTAGTGATGGACACAATATTTGTATGTTGGAAACAGACCTGGTAGAGAATTTCAAATGTTGGAATTTGGCTCTAAGGCTTAATTGAGCAGGTAAAAGAGGATTTTCAGGTTTTCTCGAGCTAATGTGCTTAACTGGGTTTTGGTAGCATGGGTAGGTGCACGAGGTGTTAAACAATGATTTCGGACAACTCCAGAGCAGTTCTTAGCATGTTCGAGGACGAACACATGTTTAAGTGGGAGAGGATGTAACGACCCGACCGGTCGTTTTGAGCTCTAGTGCGCCGTTCAGCGATTTGAGGCCATGAGCAACTTCACTTCAGGTATTATGAGTTGTAAGCGTGGTCAGAATTGAAATTCGTGAAGTTCGGAGTGGATTTGGAAAGAGAATTCTCATTTCGGAAGCTTAAAGTTGGAAGAATCTGACCAAGGGTTGATTATGAGTAAACGATCTCGGAATCAGGATCTGAAGGTTACAACAGGTTAGTATGATGATTTCAGACTTTGGTGTATGTTCAGATCGGGTTTTGGATGACCCGAGAGCGTTTCAGCACCTATTGTGGAAGTTAAAATTTTGGAAGAGTTTCATGAATTTGGGGTGGAGGTGTATTTTATGTTATCGATGTTCGTTTGGTATTCCGGGTCTGAGAATAGCTCCGTATGGTGATTCAGGTATTGGGAGATCCGAAAATGAATTCGGAGGTTCGTAGGTCATTTTGGGGTCATTTGGCTTAAGTTAGGAATTTGAAGGGTTTAGAGAAGTTTGACCGGAAGTGGAATTTTTGAGGGTCAGATTCTAATTCCGGAAGTTGGAGTAGGTCTGTAATGTTGAATACGACTTGTGTGCAAAATTTGAGGTAAATCTGACGTGATTTGATAGGTTTCGACATCAAATGTTGAAGTTTGAAGTTCTAAAGTTCATTAAGCTTAATCGGGTTGCGATTCGTGATTTCGATGTTGTTTGATGTGATTTCAAGGCTCGACTAAGTTCGTAATGTGTTTTGGATCTGGTTGGTGTAATTAGACAGGGTCCTGGGGGCCTTGGGTGGATTTCGGGTGGTTAACGGGTCGAACTTGGAACTTGAAAAAGAGTTGTGGCAGTTGATATCAAGTGTACCCACACCTGCGAGGTGTTGGCCGCAAGTGCGGAGGGCGCAGAATGACATTAGATTCGCAGGAGCGGATCAGGCCGGCCAGGTGAAGGACTGCAGTTGCAGAGCTTTTGGCCGCATCTGTGCAACCGCAGAAGCGAAAAGCCTCTTGCAGAAGCGGAAGGGTGTCCCGCACCTGCGAAGCCGCATGTGCGGCTACTGGACCGCAGGTGAGAAGGTCGGGGATGGGCAGCGTGTTCTTTAAAAACGAGGGCTTGGCTCATTTTCACTTCATTTCCCCCATGAGAGCTGGTGTTGAGCGAGTTTGTAGCTCATTCTTCGTCATCAATGTCAAGGTAAGTGATTCCCACTCATTATAAGTTAAATACATGGTTTGTATAAGTATTTAAACATGTAAATTAGTATAAATTGTGGGGTTTTTGGTAGAAAACCTAGAATTTGTACTTTTGGATTTTGACCACTAATCCGGGCACGTGGGTCCGAGGGTGATTTTTATCGAATTTTAGAACGGAATTGGAATTTGTTATAAATTGGATTATAAGGAGTATTAGAGTATATATATCAATGGATTTGCACATTTATTTACTAGTTTTGGAGCATTGAGCATCGGTTAGAGTTGTTGGAAAGGCTTGGGAGTCGGAGAAGGAACTTCGGAGCAAGGTAAGTCTCCTTTCTAACCTTTAAGAGGGAATTAACCCAATAGGTGAACTAAATTATTATGTGCTTCTAATTGTGGGGGCTACATACGCACGAGTTGACGAGAGTCCGTACGTAGCTACTAGCTATGCCTATGTACGGGTAGTTTTAGGCTTACATCATGCCTTGTTGATATTATTATTGATTTATGTTTAATGTTTGACTTGAGAAAGAGAGGGATTGAGTTTGCTTATTAAATGTTTTGAAAGGAGTTAAAATTGTCGTAGAAATGGGTATCTTAAAAGTTTTCATTGAAATTTCATATTTTGAAAAGAATGGAAGAATACTTTAATAACTTGAGAAACCTATATTTGACTGCATTGCATGTATGATTCGCGAGCGGGGTAACTCTTTTAAATTTATATTTTACCGCATCGCATGTATGATTCGTGTGCGGGGTAATTCCTTTAAGTACATATTTTACCGCATCGCATGTATGATTCGCGAGCGAGGTAATTCCTTTAAATTTATATTTGACCGCGTCACATGTATGATTCGGGAGAGGGGTAATAGATGCATCTACAGTTCGCGTCATTTGACCCTCGGCAGTACATAGTTTACATTTATGTTGGATCGGGCTGAACATCCTCGGTGGTATTTGTGTGTGATAATAGGACTGGAATTCCCTTTTGTAATTGGTATAAATTTATTGTTTGTGTGATTACACATTTTAAAGGATGGAAGTGATTTAAGCTCTTAATTATGGGGAATACTTGTTCAGTTATTTCTTGTTCTGAGCCTTATGTTGTATATTATGCTTAATTAGAAGTTCATATGATCATATTATTGGACCTCTAGTAAGTGTCGGAGTCAACCTCTCGTCACTACTTCTTCGGGGTTAGACGGGATACTTACTGGGTACGCGTTGTTTTCGTACTCATACTACACTTGCTGTACATTTTGTTGTACATGTATATATATGGATTGTGGCCTTGTGGGCACAACGCCGTGCTTGTCACAGGGACTTAGATGAGCTGCATCTTATGTACGATCCGCAGCCAGCAGAGTCTCCTTCGGAGTATTAGTATTTTCCTTTCTGTCAAATTGTATTCCGGACAGTTATTGTACTTTATTTTATTCCTTAGTAAACGCTCATGCACTTGTGACACCGAATTTTGGGATGATTACAGGTTATTCAGTATTGAAATTGTTAAAAACATTATTACTTATTCTATTAAGTCCACTCTTTACTATTACATTGAAAGAAAATCATGATTTCAAAAATACTTAAATAAGAACTAAATTGATTATTTATTGTTGACTTTCCCGACAGTGGTGTCCGGTGCCATCACGACTGTTAATACCCAATTTTTTCCTTGCATTTTTATTATATAAATACTCATTAATTAACCTCACAAATTATTTCACAATTATTTTATCATCTAATTTCACCATTTACTCCCATATTAGGTTTTAAATATTTTTTAACATATTTTTCATAATTATATTTGCATTATTTTGGGCTAAAATTGCACATTTACAATAATAGCCTATGTGTATTTATAATTACTTTATTTATGCCAAAATAATCTTTTTGTACTTTTATAGTGTTAAATAACTATTTTTTATTTGTTCTTATGCACAAATGATATTTTATTATTTATTTATCATTTTTACAAATTAATTATTAATTAAATTTGGGTATTTAAATAACAAGCCATTTTTAGCTTATTTTCGGACCAACCCCTAGCCCAATTACCTAAATACCTAGCTCAAACACCTTATCCCAAAACCCACTAGCCCAGTCCCCCTACTCGTTTCTATACTCGACCCAACCTCCCCTTTAATCATGGTCGTTGATCTTTCAAGATCAACGACCCTCATTCACTTCCCCCTTTTTAATTAATCATTCCCTAAACCTCGCCGCCCCTAAATGCACTCTTCTTCTCCTCTTCTAAAACCCTAGCGTCGTCACCTATTACCCCTCCGATTCCAACCCAGAAATGGAATCAATCAATGATTCCCTTACTTTATTAACCCCTTCTCACTATTGGTTACCTGTTTATGGTGTTACATAATTTCTTGCCTAACATGGCAAGAAGATCTCTTTAATTTTGAACCAAATATGGTTCAGATCTTTGACCTTCTCCATATGTGCCCGTTCTAGTCTCTTTATGGTATGAATCTCTGAGATTCTTCGCGATCTTTCTTCTTACCCTAAAACTAGAGTTCAGTTATTTCTAGATCTGTTACGGTTCTCTATTTCTTTTAAAAAAAATTTCTTTAATGTTTCCGTATATTTATCTATGTGCATACCTGTAACGACCCAACCAGTCGTTTTGCGTTATCGGACCCCGTTCCCCTAAATGAAACTTCCCATAGCGGCTTATTGTGATTTATGACTTGCGGGGGCGGGTGGTCCGGGATTCAGAAATGTTTAGAGCAATATTGGAACACTTGGTTCCTTCAGGTTGGCCTTTAAGGCCAAATTTGACTTCGGTCAACATTTTGAGCAAACGACCCCTGAATCGAGTTTTGACAATTTCGGTAGCTTCGTATGATGATTTCGGACTTCGGCGTATGTTCGGAATGGGTTTTGGATGACCCGGGAGCGTTTCGGCGCCAAATATCGAAATAAGAATTTCCTTAAGTTAATATTGTGGTTTGGAATGTGTTTTTGTGTTATCGAGGTTCGAAAAGAATTTCGAGATCGGGAATAGTTCCGTTATATCATTTATGACTTGCCTGCAAAATTTGGTGTCATTCTAGAACTTTAAGTTCAAAGTTTGATTCAATTTGGTTTTGGGGTCGAATTCTTAGCTTCGTTGTTGTTTTTGACGTTCCGAAAATTCAAGTGAGTCCGTATCATGAATACAGACTTGTCAGTGCCTTTGGACAGGGTCCCGAGGGGCTCAGGTGAGTTTCGGACCCCTCGGAGCTAATTGCAAAACACCAGAAATTTCCAGGTCTGGTTTCCTTCTCTGCGATTGCGGACGGGTTACCACGTTCGCAAAGAAGCTACTTGGCAGGGGTAGTGAATGCCCTGTGCGTTCGCACAAAAGGCACCGCAATCGCGATGGGTTGGGCTCCTGACCCAGTGCGATCGCACACCCCACCTGCGTTCGCACAGACCCGGCCATTGGGCCAGCCCAGCTACTCCTTACCTTGTGCATTTGCAGGGCTCTCTCCGCGTTCGCATAGAAGGCCATGTGGGCTTGGTCATTTAAAGCTGTGTGGTCGCACTGCCCAGGCCGCGACCGCATAGAGGAGACCACTGGGCAGTGTGTTTTTATAGTGGGATTTATTTCATTTCCCTCATCTTCTTTTTCTTCCTTGGGACGATTTTCAACATTCAAGAAGGGCAAACGACCTAGTTATTGAAGGTAAGTAAATTCTACCCTAATATTAGTTTCATGCATGGATTACAAGCTAAATTAACTACCTAATTAGTGAAAATTAAGGATTTGGGGTAGTAACCTAGGGCTTTTGAAAATGTAGAAAATTACACATGAATTGGCTATGAATTCGTAAAAAATCATATATTAACGATCCTTAGGTTATGGGTGAGGGTTTCCTTTGAGAATTTTCGGAATCCGGGCATGCAGGCCCGGGGTTGGATTTTGGGATTTCTTCAAGAATGGTGATTTTGACTATATAATAGGAGAATTCCATGCTTTGAATGTAAATTGATATATTTGTATAATATTTGGCTAGTTTCGAGTCCGTGGGTGTCGAGTTCGGAGTTTCGGGCGCATTCTTGACCCGGGGAGTAGGTGCGACGCGAGGTGAGTCTCCTTTCTAACATTGTAAGAGGGAATTGTTTCCGTAGGTGTTTTAAATGCTATATGTGATAATTGTGGGTGCTACGTATACACAAGGTGACGAGAGTCCGTACGTGGCGGCTATTATTATAATGTCCGGGTAGCTAGGTCCACATCATGCCTTGTGTTTTACTTAATATGAACTATATGCTTAATAAATTAAATGTTACATGCAGCTTATTTCCCTGAGAGCATGGAATTTGAGAAAATTTGTAAGGAATTGTTTACTGAAAAATAAGTTAAAAAAGAATAGTGTGTGTGCATGTGACCGCTTCGCAGTTTACATTCCACGAGTGGAGTGTGATTTTCCCCACTCTTATGGCAACGGGCCGTATGCCACGGTGGATTCGAAGATGCACTTTTGGTTCGGGCCGTTCGATCCTCGGCAGTGCATAGAAGTGAGTACTTTATGGAAAGGTGCACTTATGGTTAGGGTCGTTCGACCCTCGGCAGTGCACGGAAATGACTATCTTATGACTCCGGTCGGTTGTCCTTATCCTGTATGCGCATGATTTATTTGTTACTAAATTCATGGGCATTGTTTGACAGATATTTGGGGGAAGGGGAAGTAGTAATTGTCTACTTATTTCCAGTACTTCCTTGGATTTCAGTACCTTATATATATTTGCTGCTTCACTGCCTTTACATGCCTACTGTTTTCATCATATTCTGTTGATTTATACTGTTGGACCTTAGTGAGTGTCCAGTCGACTTCTCGTCACTACCTCTTCAAGGTTAGGCGGGATACTCACTGGGTACATATATATTTATGTACTCATGCTACAATTCTGTACTTAATTGTACAGGTTCTGAGGTTGGTGCATCTGGTTGTCAGACCGGAGCTTGATTTTGATTATAGACGGACCTGACTTCACGGTGAGCTTCTTTCTCCTGGCGATCTCCGGCAACACCATGGGGTTTCTTTTGCTTATTTCCCATCTATTTCCTTCAGATAGTGGGATTGTATATTATATCTTTTGTATATTCTGTTAGTATGCCCGTAGGACTTGTGACACTAGTTCTTGGCACACACGTGATAGTTATTATGGATTACGGTTTTGTACATATATATTGGCTCACGCCTCTTCATGACTGCTTTTGATTAAAAACTGGCTAATTATCTTTGTCGATTCATGTTTTAAGTTTTAAAAACTGAGTATATGTCGAAATATTTAATCTAATAAGAAAGAACCATTAGTAAATTGAGTGTTGGCTTGCCTGATCCCGCTGTTGGGCGCCATCACGACCTAAGTTAGGATTTTGGGTCGTGACAATATCTAATGATTTTTATTGATATTTTTTGACTAATTTTTTACCCTAAAATTAGGGTTTTCGATTCTGCAAAATCAAACCAAATCTGGTTCAATCTTTAATGTTTTTGTTTATCCATCTCTGTGCATCTTTATTATATATTTTCCTTCGATTATTTTCGCCAATTTTACTTACCCTAAAGTTAGGGGTTTTCGATTCTTCAAACCTGTTTAATTCTTTAATTGTTTGTTAAAAGCTCTGTTTTGCGCGTCTATTCTTACTTTTATTTTCTGCTGGTTTGTATGTCTTCACCTAAAATAAAGTTTTGAGTTTTCTTTCCTTAGTTAACTGTTAGATTCTTTCCTTGATTGATTATTATCATATTTGTGTGCTCTTGTCTAGTGCTATTTAAACCCCTCCCCATTTTCCCCTTTGGACAAGACTTAGAGTTCGATATCCTCACTACCCTAAAACAAACTATACACTGTTATTTCTATAGTAGTTTTGTGCTTTGATTCCTGGCTGACTGGAAGCCAAGGCCAGAAATCTTCTTGATTGTTTGCTGTTGTTAATGGTCATTGCTGCATTTCTTAACCTCTTTCTGTTTCATCTGAACTAGTATGTTGTTGAACCCTTTTACTTTATTATCTATTAAATATGTTATTATTATTTGATTAGTTGATTTCTGTATTCTAGACATGTTTAACTCAGTAGATTAATTGATAAAATCTGCTTAATTATGTGTAACTTAAGACTGCCATTTGGTATTAAGTATGTTTTGACACTAGTTCACCATGTAGACTCCTTAGTTTGTTGTTAACTCTGTTATCATGTTATTCATTTGATTCTGTGCTCACCGTGCTATAATCTCTTTGGTAATGCTTATTGATAACCAATGTGCTTCTTGACTCATTAATTGATCAGTGAACTCCCTTTCTATGATTTGCATTCCCTACTGTCTTTTGTGAAGCATGCTCATGAATTGGTCCTTATCAGTTTATGACTTTGTTAATCTTCAAACTTGTTAGTTTCAAGTCCGCTTATTTTCAAAGTGCTTGTCTTTGTGCTGTGTGTGATTCTATCCCTAAGTATACTTCCCAATCCTGTCCTGCACTCTTCTGAATCCTAACTCTTTGCTGGCTGAAAGCCAAAGTAATCTAACTACTTTCCTTCACCTTCTTGGTGTGAGCACTGCTCAGGGTTCTTATGAGACCCTCGTGAACTCTAACACCAGGATTTGGTCCATAATCTTTCCTTGAATTGGTTATGATCTTTTCACTCTAGTGTGAGCACTGCCCGGGGTTCGTGAAGCCCTTGGGAACTCTGACACACTAGAGGACTGGGCTTGGTATGCTTGTGCTGTAAAACAAAAGTGAGTCTATCATTTTGTGGTTCTATGAACACTGGCTTTGGAGAAGTTGTGAATTGAAGGGCCTGGCCCTGTTTAGATGTTATTTTAATCCTTCTGAAGGCTTCCTATAGTTTACTACTCTGTACTCTATTCATTCGATTCTGGTCTGTAATAATTACTTGTAATAACAATTGGGGGTGACAATAAACTTGGTACATGGGTTTATTTGATATTATATGGGTATATAACATTCCTTTAGGTTTTTTTGCTGTTATTATGTTAGATAACATGCCTTTAGGTTTTCTGCCATTATTATGTTTGACAACATGTCCATAGATTTTGTTTTATGCCCAGAAATTGTGTGCTAAAATCCGTCCAAATGTTTAAGTCTGCCAAGCATGTTAGAAAACCTGCCTATATGGATTTCATTTTGGCTCGAACAGATTCTGTGAATATTCCATTTACTTTGCTTCACATGATTAGAAAACCTGCATATAGGGATTTCATTTTGGTTCGAACAAATTATATGAATATCTTGTTTACTTTACTTCACACGACCAGAAACCATGCCTATATGAAATGCAATAATCTAGTTTAAATTACAGCATACTCACATCTGTTCTCTTTGAAATCATGTTATTCAGTGGTCGGGACCCACCATTGTGGACCTCGAGGGTCCCGACCGATCTCTGGTGATGCAACTAGTGAAATCTGAGTCGTTTGCAATAGGTTCCCTACCACACCTTAATCCGTTAGGTGGAGACTCTCTCAATAACCAATTCTTTTCCCTTTTCAAAAGGAGTTGTCTAATGTCGAAACCCGATTTCGCAAGAAAAAGGGGGCGCGACAGCATGACAACTCTGCTAGGGATATCTTTGGTCTTTTACCATAATGAACTTGGTCTATATGAATTAGTCTCTCTCTATAAGCGTGTCTTTATTATTTTGATACTTGAACCTCCCGCTCCCATTTACCCTTGTTATTACTACATGCACACCCCTTTCCCATTTTCCTTTATATGAACTTACTTGCAATCCATCGTTTAATCTGGTTACAATATGCGTTTCCTCCGTTATTTTCTAAATTACGTTCCCTATTCACTCTTTAAATTTTGTCATCCCTACCCGTTTTACCACTTTATTATAATTTTTCCGCTATACGAACTAAATTTTTCCTTGTTTTCTTCCATTCTTGTCTTTACATTTATTAAATACTGCATTTATCGCATTATCCTGCAAAATACTTGACAACATGTTATTTTCTTTTTGCATGAATACATGCTCGACATCTTATTCTACTCGTGCGTGATAAATACTATTGCGGCACTTGATGAGTTTCCGCGCTCTTCCTATGTTACCCTTTTTAAATTTGGAAAGGCTTATTTGCGGTAAAACCAGTCGACGGTTCCGTGCCTTTCCCTCTCAAGTTGTCCGCTTGAGGGTACCAATATAGACTTCTATAGAAAAACCTTACTCTGATAATAACTGTACATGCATCATGCTCAAACCTAGCAAGGGTTAGTATGTTGTCCGCATAATAATCCTCTAAGGAAAAGCCCTTGTCCAAAGCCCATCGGGATTTCCATAATCCCAACGGGCACAATCATGATATGTGCATTATTTGGAGAAACGTGCCGATATGCTAATCATTAATGTGTAATTAGTCAAACCCGGGGGAGGAAATGGTCTAACCTTGTTTATTTTGCAGAAATGAGGCACGAAGTCCCCAGGTTCGGTATGGTCCGAAGTATACCACCTTTATTGCTAGATTGGTGGGAAAATCTTTCGCCAAGCGAAAAAAATCATGCAAAGAGGGTTCTCGAAAATTTACCATCCTTGTTAGAATCCAGCCCAACAACATGCTAATCGAGGCTGCTACCATGTTCTGGGATGGAGAAAGGGCCGTCTTTCGTTTGGCAATGTGGAGATGACTCCCCTTCTGGAAGAAATAGGAGATTTCCCTGGGTTGGACGCATCGCCGGGTTTTTGTATTCTTCGTCTACTTTCTGGGTATGATAGTGTTTCCAATCCAAGGAGACATGATTCACACTAGGTTAGCTATGGTAACCAAGGCTTTAATGGAAGGAATTGAGGGTCAAACATACACTATTGTCCCAATGATCGTAGCAGATATGTACCAAGCTCTGGACCATTGCAAGAAGGGGTTCAGACATTTTGGGGGTTGCAATTTGTTGCTGCAGGTTTGGTTGTTGCAGCATTTTCAAATAGGCCAGTACCGTCAGGAACTTCCACGAAGACCTTGGAATGACCAGATAGCTTTCCATCATCCAAAAACAATGACTTTCATCCCAGACAGGTTTGCATAACCAGGAAACGCTGTGAATTGGGTACACTTTTTCAGCAATTTGACCGAGGACAGGGTCCATTGGATGTTCGAGTGTCCGTACTAGCGAATTGATCATCAGATCCAGGAATGTTTCACATCTGGTGTTGATTGGTTTGATGGGCATATATCCCTATGTTCCTATCAGGGTCATGAGACAAGCTGGGAGAAAACAAGTAATACCGCGAGTCTCCAAGATGAGTCATTACAAAGCAGACTTTCAGGGTAATGCCATTCCATGCAAATATGAGGCCCAATACATGTGGCATTTGAATATTATTGTGTAAAATGATATTATTGAGCCAGATCGGTACCACGCCTGTCATGTTTATTTCTACCTATCATGGTTGGATGATGACATAGCGGGAGAATTCGAGCCAGGGATCGATCAAGGAAATAAGGTCATAGATGAAGTTGTCGAAGCACAACTGAAATACAAGAGGTTGCGCAAAATAATCCTTGAGTCTGAGGACAGACATTTGGAACAACACAAGGTAGACATGGAATCAATTAATGAGTGGAAGGAAATTGCTACAAAGTCAACGGAAAGGTTGGAATATTTAGAGCAGGGTCTAATGGAACTGGGAGGGAAGATGAGGAAAAGGGTCGTAGACTGTTAGAACACAGAGGGTAACGAAGGAGGGCACCTAGCAAGGGCGTATCTGATGCTGGACATGCGCGACCTGGGGAATCTAATCGATTGGGCCAAGAAGGCCAAGCTTGGAGAAGGTCCCTTCTGGACTACGTAGATTAGAATTATTGTTTACTTGCTTTTCTATAGTCGTTTATAATTTTAATGTAATAAGGCAAATGCCACTAGTAACTTCTTTATTTATTGTTGTTTTAGAAGTTTGACTTATTTATTACATTAATGAATTGAGGCAATTATCAGCATTAAATTTCTCAAAAATTTATGTGTCACTAAGCCTACCTCGGGCACAACGAGGTCCCCAAATTAGGACGCGAATTTATAATCCCTCAATACATGTTTAAATACTGCAAATATTTCTTCAAAATCTCTACTTACTTGTTTACCTTTTTGTTTTCATTTCTTTATTTTGATTATTCCATCCCATGAGGTTGGTTCGCTTATACTGGCATCATCAGCATACCATACCAGATCCAGAGGCCCTCCACCTACTCCTCCTTCAAGTGATCCTAAAAGCAAGGGAAAGGCTAAAATGGATGATATGAGTGGTATCATGAAACACAATGCTGTGCATGTGGAAAATGTTGAAACTTCAGGCGGTCGGAGTACTCCGGCACAAAACGATTTGGTTCTACGATTGGAGCAGAAAATACTGGAATTACAAGGGGGACTTGAGTAGGTCCACAACTTGGCAAAACTCTCCCTCACCTTAAACGTCCTGGATATTAACCAGTAAAACACGCAGAACCCAATAGCCCCTCAAAACACACCGAACGAACGTCCACAAAATCCTCCCGCACCTCATCAATACGCAACACCTCCCCAAAATCCTAGTCCTCTACTAGTACCAACTCCTCCTCAACACCAACATCTCCCGACTCAGCACCCGCAAACCACTACCTACCATACTCCTCAAAACACACCGAACCAACATCCACAAAATCCTCCTGTACCTCATCAATAAGCAACACCTCCCCCAAATCCTAATCCTCTACTAGTATCAACTCCTCCTGAACACCAACATCTCCCGACTCAGTACCCGCAAACCACTACCTACCATACTCCTCAAAACACACCGAACCAACATCCACAGAATCCTCCCGCACATCTTTAGTACGCAACACCTCCCCAAAATCCTAGTCCTCCACCAGTACCAACTCCTCTTCAACACCAACATCTCCCGACTCAGTACCCGCAAACCACTACCTACCATATTCCTCAAAATGCACTGCAACCCATTCCCGGTCCACATAATTCAACCAATGATCACCACTACACTCAAACCCCCGATATCCACCAAAACAACCCCATATATGTACAAACCTTACCTCACTCCACTCAACAAACCTCACACATACTAGAATCCGCCGAGAAGGACATGCTCATCAAAAATATGGCAGAGGAACTTAAGAAGCTGACAAGCCGAGTCCAGGGTGTCGAAAGAGGTAAATGGATTGAAGGTTTGAATTATGAAGATTTGTGTATTCAGCCAGACGTAGAACTGCCAGAGGGTTATAAACCTCCTAAGTTCGAGATGTTTGACGGCATGGGTGACCTGAAGGTGCATCTAAGAACATACTGTGACAAGCTCGTAGGAGTTGGTAAAGATGAAAGGATTCGCATGAAGTTGTTCATGAGAAGTCTCACTAGAGACGCCTTATCTTGGTACATCAGTCAAAATCCCAAGAAATGGGTTAATTTGGCAAGAATGGCATCAGACTTCATGGACCGATTCAGGTTTAATACGGAGAATTCACCCGACGTCTTCTATATACAGAACCTCAAGAAGAAACCAACAAAGACTTTCCGCGAGTATGCTACTCGACGGAGGTCAGAAGCTGCAAAGGTAAGGCCGGCATTGGAAGAAGATCATATGAACAAATTTTTCATTCGAGCTCAGGATCCACAGTACTATGAAAGGATAATGGTTATCGAAAATCACAAATTCTCTGAAATCATCAAACTAAGGGAAAGGATTAAAGAAGGAATCAAAAGAGGGATGGTGACAAATTTTGAGGCATTGCAGGCTACAAACAAAGCATTGCAGTTAGGGGGTATATCAAAGAAGAAAGAAATGGGAGCCGTTACGGTAGCCCAAGGGTCAAAATCTCCACTCACATACGAAACACCTTCACCCTCATATCAACCTTCACCTCCCAGATATCCGCAACACGCCACCGCCTACCACATTTATAACACCCAGCCAGCCTATTATCACTCACCGCCAGCCCACCAAAACTATCAAAAACCCAGACCTAACTTTGACCGCAGGCCACCCAAATAATACACCCCTATTGTTGAACCCATCGACCAATTATACGAAAGATTGAAAGCTGCTGGATATTTTAACCCTATTCCCGATGTTGCCATGGAAAACTCCTCTCAACGAGTCAATCCAAATAAAACATGCGCATACCATTCCGGCATGAAAGGACATATCATCGATGAATGCCGCACTTTTAAAGACAAGATTTAGAAATTGATTGATACCAAGGTCATACAAGCAAAGGAAGCCGCACCCAATGTCCGCAACAACCCTCTTCCGGATCATAGGGGTGAAAGAGTACATGTGATAGAGACTGATGAAGAATGGGATCCTGAAGGGTCAATCAGACTTATTCGAGAAGGGGATGATCCTAAGAAACCTGTAATCATCCTCACTACTATTGTGGCACAGATACATCCATCAGTCAAAGTTGATATAGCCGCATCAACTCCGTTCGAAATTGAAGTGACAACACCTGTAGCTACACCTGCTCTATTCGAAGTAGAAATAACCACACCTTTAACTATAACGGTAACATCCACACCGCCCTTTAATTCCAATATTGTACCTTAGGATTATGTTGCAAAATCCAGGAGAAAAGGAAATGGGAAAATTGAAGAAACTGGTGCAGCGCAGAGGATGACCAGAACCGACAGAATTTATACACCAGAGAATTTGAGAGGAACGAGTAAAGAAGCCGTTGCCAAACAACCTATCATTGAAACTGGCTGGATGATCTTTGGAGTACAGGCAAGGGAATATTCTATGGTGGACCATCTGAACAAAACTCCCATCCAGATATCCATCCTATTATTATTGCAGAATTCTGAGGCGCATAGGAATGTTTAAATGAAAGTATTGAATGAAGCTTACGTACCTAATAATATCACCAGTGGGGAGATGGCCAATATGTAAGGGCAAGTACTGGAGAGACACAAGATCACCTTTCATGAAGACGAATTTCCACCATAAGGGTTAAGCCACAATAGGGCACTCCACATCACAGTACAATGCGAGGATAAATTTGTTGCTAGGGTTTTGATAGACGGAGGGTCCAACCTCAACATTTGTCCACTGACAACTCTGAAAAGGTTGGGTAAAGATTTGCATGAAATACGAGCAGGGACCATGAACATGAAGGCATTCGATGGGACTCAAAGGGCCACAATTGGAGAAACCAATCTATGCTTGCAGATGGGTCCGACCTGGTTTGATGTCGAATTTCAAGTGCTAGACATATCCGCCTCGTACAATCTGCTATTGGGATGACCTTGGATACACGCCGCCGGGGCCGTGGAATCTACTTTGCTTTAGGCTGTGAAATTCGAATGGAATCATCAGGAACTGATCATTCATCGAGACGGGAGTAATCCCATTTATACCAACCAAACCGTTCCAGTCGTGGAGAATATAAGAAAGTTAGGTGGGGAGACTTATCAACGCATCGAGCGCATCAACGTAATGGAGAAAGAGAAGTGGTGGACCAAAAAATAGAAAGCATACTAGCATGGTCAGGGTATGAACCCGGCAAAGGGCTCGGGAAGAATCTCCAAGGCATTACCAAGCCAATACAGCTAAAACGTCAAGGTACAACCTTTGGGCTTGGATATCAGTATACCTAGCAAGAATATAATGATTGGCCGTCGCCACGGCGTGGTCCTTATTACCTTCTTGAGCAACCGGTGCCGCTTTTGAGCCAATCTTTTCATCAGGCTGACACAATATGGGGATCTGAAGAAGAGGGAGCTTTAGCTGGTGTAAAGAACCTGTTCTTGGAAGACGAAGATATGGACTGCAATGTGATAGTTGAGGAGGAGGAGGAAGGCCTTATCATCCAGACAGTGGAGAAGGGAGAAGTTCTCATGAATTGGACCGCCATACCATCCAGGGCCAGACGAGTCCCGGGGTAGCATGGCTGCTAGCGTTATTCGAAAATAATTCTTTTTTAGAATTTTGTTTTGAAAAAATCTTTATTTCCTTTGAGTATTTTGGGAAGCATTGTTTGAAGTCATTAAAACATTACTTTGTCTAACGTTTCAATATTTATCAATAGTTGATGTTTTTCTACAGCATTACTATTTCTTACATTGATGAACCAACGACTGTGACATGTTATGAGATAACACAATATAAGGATAGTGACTCAGAAGAGATAGAAGAAGAAGACGTGATACCTGAGGAAATCATCAATGAAGTTGAAAACTTTGAGAACAAACCTAAGTCCAACCTTGACGAGACCGAGATAGTCAACTTGGGAGATTCTGAAACCGTCAAAGAAACCCGCATAAGCATTCACTTGTCACCTTCGGAGAAGGAAGAATACACTCATTTTCTGAGAGAGTATGATCACATTTTTGCATGGTCATATGAAGATATGACCGGGTTGAGCACATCTATAGCGGCTCACAAGTTTCCTACCAATCCAATGTGTCCAGCAGTAAAGCAGAAACTCAGAATGTTCAAACCAGACAAGTCTAAAAATCAAGGAATACATGTCCACACCACTGGTCCTAGTCCCACCAGAACCTGGTAGACCACTACTACTCTATATTTCCGTATTAGACGTGGCTTTCGGTTGTGTCTTGGGACAACATGATGATACATGGAGAAAAGAGAAAGCCATATATTATCTGAGTAAGAAGTTCACACCTTATGAAGCACGATATACTTTGTTGGAACACACCTGCTATGCTCTGACATGGATAACTCAGAATTTGAGGCACTACTTCTGTGCCTATACGACCTACCTCATATTAAGGGTGAATCTTCCAAAGTGTATCTTTCATAAGCTTATGCCAATAGGAAAGCTGGCCAAGTGGCAAATATTGTTGAGTGAGTTTCATATCATCTATGTGACTTAGAAGGCAGTTAAGGGACAAACATTAGCAGATCACCTTGCCGAAAATCTCGTAGGAGGAGAATATAAACCACTAAAAACGTATTTTCCTGACGAAGAGGTGTCATTCGTAGGAGAAGATATTGCTGAAGCCTACGTAAGTTGGAGATAGTTTTTCAACGGAGCCGTAAAGTTTAATGGAGTCAGTATCGAAAACTCGTCAGCATTACCCGGTGTCCGCCAAACTCAAGTTTCCATGCACCAACAATATGGCGGAGTATGAAGCATGCATATTAGGGCTCAATTTGGCTGTCGACATGAATGATCAGGAATTTCTAGTGATTAGTGACTCAGACCTGCTGCTGCACCAGGTACAAGGAGAATGGGCTACAAAGAATACCAAGATACTACCATATCTGCATCACATACAAGCGATGATGAGGAAGTTCACGAAGATAGAGTTCCGACATGTCCCCAAAATCTAGAATGAATTTGCAGATGCATTGGCCACTTTGTACTCCATGATACAACATCTGGACAAGAATTTCATCGATCCCATTCCGGTGAGAATCCATAATCATCCAGCTTATTTTGCTCACGTTGAAGAAGAAACGGATGGAAATTTGTGGTTCCACGATATTAGGGAATATTTGGCAAAAGGAGAATATCCAGAGCCTGCAAGCCACACTCAGAAATGCACACTTCGGAGGTTGTTCAGCCATTTCTTCCAAAGCGGAGGAATTCTGTATAGAAGAACTCCTGATCTAGGTCTATTAAGGTTGTGACACCAAATAGGCTTCCAAATTTCTTGAGGAAATACATGCCGGAACCTGCGGCCCACATATGAATGGTTTCATCCTAGCCAAGAAGATACTCAGAGCTGGATACTTTTGGATGACTATGGAAACAGACTGCATGCGGTATGTCCAAAAATGTCACATGTGCCAGATACACGTAGATATGATACGGGTACCACCAAACGAGCTCAATGCGACAAGTGCACCTTGGCCTTTTTCCGCTTGGGGAATGGATGTCATCAGTCCAATCGAACCCACTGCTTCGAACGGGCACAAGTTCATTTTAGTGGCCAACGATTATTTCACAAAATGGGTTTAAGCTACATCCTACAAAGTTGTAACAAAGAAAGTCGTCGCCGATTTCGTCAGGGATCATATTGTTTGTCCATTCAGGGTTCCAGAATCCATCATCACTGACAATGCTACCAACCTCAATAGTGATTTGATGAAAGCCATGTGTGAAACTTTCAAAGTCAAGCACATGAATTCCACAACATACATGCCTCAAATGAATGGAGTCGTGGAGGCCTCCAACAAAAACATCAAGAAGATACTAAGGAAGACGGTAGAGAATCACAAGAAATGGCACGAGAAGTTACCATTCGCCTTATTGGGATATCGCACTGCACGTCAACCGGGGTAACTCCTGACCTATTGGTCTATGGTACCGAAGCCGTCATCCTCGCCGACGTAGAAATTCTTTCTCGAACGATAATACAAGAAGCTGAACTCAGTGATGCATAATGGATAATGAGCCGCTATGAGCAATTAGCTCTCATTGATGAAAAAATAATGAATGCAGTATGTCATGGTCAGCTTTATCAGAACAGAATGTCCAGAGCTTTCAATAGAAGGGTCAAACGTAGACAGTTCATACTGCGGCAACTGGTATTGAAACGAATCTTTCCACATCAAGATGAAGCGAAAGGGAAATTTTGACCCAACTAACAAGGCCCTTATATGGTTCATAAGGTACTAACAGGAGAAGCACTCATACTCGCAGAAATGGACGGAGAGATTTTGCCAAAGCCTATCAATTCAGATGCAGTAAAAAGATACTATGTGTAAACTATTTGCGTTTTGTCATATGATGTAGCTGAACTACGCTTGACCTGATTCCCGTTTAATAAGGGATACGTAGGCAACCCTGTATGTTCGGTCACAGTTCTATAAAATTTCCATTTTCCCCACAATAAGAAACTGGGGCAGAATTTTGAGGAGGACCCTCAAAATTCCGGAGCAGGTTCAGTCAACAACACTGTGTGCGGTACATCCAGAAGTTTTTCTAGATAACTGGGGAAGAATTTGAGGAGGACCCTCAAAATTCCATGTCAAGAAGATCGCAATAATGCCACAGTTATTGGTTCATCTAATATATTTTAAACCGCATATTACTATGTTTTGATCACTCTGCACGAATATTTTTTTGGAAAAAAAAACTTTATTTTTTAGCCAAATGCTACCCAAGGTGACTTGAACAGGACCCTAGGGCGGAGTGGAGCAAAGCAAGAAGACAAAGATATGAACCGACCTCCCCCAAAAACTCACGATTTTTCTTTGGATGCAGGAACAAAGAATAACCACAAGTGTCTTCATAACGACAAAGCCACCAGACGCAAATATATCTCCAACTAAGAAACACTTTGTGCTTACTTACTACGTGTCCATTTGCATGAAACTAAGCATTGTCTCGAATCTTGCATGGGGTTAAGCCGTGCCACCTCAATTGCATAAGCCTAAGCATTGCCTTCCCCCTGCATGAGACTAAGCACTGTCTCGAATCTTGCATGAGGCTAAGCCCTACCTCCTCATTTGTATAAGGCTAAGAATTGCCTCCCTCTTACATGAGACTAAGCACTGTCTCAAACCTTGCATGAGGCTAAGCCCTACCTCCTCAATTGCATAAGGCTAAGAAATGCCTTCTCTTGCACGAGACTAAGCATTGCCTCGAATCTTGCATGAGGCTAATCCCTGCCTCTTCAATTGCATAAGGCTAAGCATTTCCTTCCCCCTGCATGAGACTAAGCCATGTCTCAAATCTTGCATGAGGCTAAGCCCTGCCTCCTCAATTGCATAAGGCTACGAATTGACTCCTCCCTGCATGAGACTAAGCATTGTCTCAAATCCTGTATGAGGCTAAGCCCTGCCTCTTTTGAATAAGGCTAAGCATTGCCTCCTCCCTGCATGAGACTAAGCATTGTCTCAAATCCTGCATGAGGCTAAGCCCTGCCTCTTTATCTGCATAAGGCTAATCATTGCCTTCCTAGCACGAGACTAAGCATTGTCTCTCTTTACATAAACACAAATGTTTCTCTATTTTAAATCCTGCATTATTTTCTTTTCTCGGGGCTAAGCTCTGCCCCCAACCCTACACAAGATTAAGCTCCATTTTGTTTTATCTCCGGCATCATGTCTCTGCATCTCATAGGCTGATATATAGCCAATTTGTCCAGAGGCGAAATAGTCTGAAGGCATCAGCCTCATAGCCGCAAGACACCATGTCGTGGCCTGAGGATCTCTTAATATTGAACATCATTATTCAAAGGCATCATGGTTCGGAGGCACCATCTCCATAGCCCGAGAACATCATTTCATGTTCTGCGAATCCTTTACCGCACAATTCATGGCCCGGGACATCATGGTCTAAGGACGTCATCCTTACCGTCTAAAGACAATCTCCATGGTCCAAAGGGAATTTGCATCATGTTTATATTTACAAAAATCTATATTCACATATTGTGTTTTGAGTTTGCAAGTGATCCGGAAGGTAACTGTTATCCTAACAGGACCAAACTTCGCTCTAGTTTCCACTCAATACTCATATCCTCCAATTATTTCAAACGTAACCGATCATTGTCCATTACCCAGTCTCATATGATATCTACTCAAGTACCCATAACCATTCTTAAATCCCGATTGGTTCTATCCGGAATATTTGTCCGCTCTTACAAACAACTCCACCGGTTCGTTCCACCAATGGATCCAGAACTACACATGGCCTGATTCCTATAAAACCAGGGATATGTAGGCAGCTCAAAGCCGGATTGCGGCCTATACTTTCCAAATCACTCCATTCAGTCAAAATCGGTCATTATTTCTTTACCCGACAATTCTTTCATCCTTCCCGAGTAAAGAGGGACAGTTGTTGATACCTAATTTTCCCCTCATATTTTTAAAATATGCATATATACTTTCAAAATAGTGAATATTCATCATCACTTGATTTATAAACATATCCAAGCATTTTTTCATAGTTTCCTATAATTTTTAAAGGGTTTTAAATCAATTTATTCTTGCATTTTTATTATATAAATGCTCATTAATTAACCTCAAAAATTATTTTACAATAATTTATCATCTAATTTCACCATTTACACCCATATTAGGTTTTAAATTTTTTAAAACATATTTTTCATAATTATATTTGTAATTTTTAGGCTAAAATTGCACATTTGCAATAATAGCCTATGTGTACTTATAATTACTTTATTTATGCCAAAATAATCTATTTATACTTTTATATTGTTAAATAACTATTTTTTATTTGTATTTATGCACAATTAATATTTTATTATTTATTTATCATTTTTTATAAATTATTTATTAATTAAATTTGAGTATTTAAATAACAGCCTATTTTTTAGCTTATTTTCGGACCAACCCCTAGCCCAATTACCTAAATACCTATCCCAAACACCTTAGCCCAAAAACCACTAGCACAATCCCCCTACCCGTTTCTATACCCGACTCAACCTCCCCTTTAATCCTGGCCGTTGATCTTTCAAGATCAACGACCCTCATTCACTTCCCCCTTTTTAACTAATCACTCCCAACCTCAATCCCCTCATTCCCTAAACCTCGCCACCCCTAAATGCTCTCTTCTTCTCCTCTTCTGAAACCCTAGCACTGTCACCCATTACCCCTCCGATTCAAACCCAGAAACGGAATCAATCAACGATTCCCTTACCTTATTAACCCCTTCTCACTATTGGTTACCTGTTTATGGTGTTACATAATTGATTGCCTAACATGGCAAGAACATCTCTTTAATTTTGAATCAAATCTGGTTCAGATCTTTGACCTTCTCTATCTGTGTTCGTTCTCGTCTTTTTATGGTATGAATCTATGAGATTCTTCACGATCTTTCTTCTTACCCTAAAACTAGGGTTCAAATCTTTCTAGATCTGTTATAGTTCTCTATTTCTTTTGAACAAATTTTTATTTAATTTTTCCATATATCTATCTATGTGCATCTCTATTATGATTTTCATTGATATTTCGATCTAATTTTTTACCCTAAAATTAGGGTTTTCGATTCTGCAAAATCAAACCAAATCTGGTTCAATGTTTAATATTTTCGTTTATCCGTCTCTATGCATCTTTATTATATATTTTCCTTTGATTATTTCCTCCAATTTTACTTACCCTAAACTTAGGGGTTTTCGATTATTCAAACCTATTTAATTCTTTAATTGTTTGTTAAAAGCTCTGTTTTACGCGTCTATTCTTACTTATATTTTCTGCCGATTTGTATGTCTTTACCTAAAATAAGGTTCTGAGTTTTCTTTCCTTAGTTAATAGTTAGATTCTTTTATTGATTGATTATTATCATATTTGTGTGCTCTAGTCTAGTGCTATTTAAACCCCTCCTCTTTTTCCCCTTTCGACAAGACATAGAGTTCAAATATCCTCACTACCCTAAAACAAACTATACAGTGTTATTCTATAGTTGTTTTGTGCTTTGATTCCTGGCCAGCTGTAAGCCAAGGGAAGAAATCTTCTTGAGTGTTTGTTGTTGTTGATGGTCATTGTTGCATTGCATAACCTCCTTCTATTTCATCTGAACTAGTAAGTTGTTGAACCCTTTTACTTTATTATCCGTTCGATATGTTACTGTTATTTGATTAGTTGCTTTCTGTATTCTAGACATGTTTTAACTCACTAGATTAATTGATAACATATGCTTAATTATGTGTAACTTAATACTGCCATTTGGTATTAAGTATGTTTTGACAATAGTTCACCATGTAAACTTCTTAGTTTGTTGTTAAATATGTTATCATATTATTCATTTGATTCTATGCTCACCATGCTTTAATCTCTTTGTTAATGCTTACTGATAACCAATTTGCTTCTTGACTCATTAATTGATCGGTGGACTCCCTTTCTATGATTTGCATGCTCTAATGTCTTTTGTGAAGCATGCTCATGAATTGGTCCTTATCAGTTTATGAATTTGTTAATCTTCAAACTTGTTAGTTTCAAGTCCGCTTAGTTTCAAAGTGTTTGTCTCTGTGCTATGTGTGATTCTATCCCTAAGTATACTTCCCAATCCTGTCATGCACCCTTCTGAATCTGAATTCTTTGCTGGTTGAAAGCTAAAGTAATATAACTATTGTCCTTGGACTTCTTTGTGTGGGCATTGCTCAGGGTTCTTATGAGACCCTCGTGAACTCTGACACGCCAGGATTTGGTCCATAATCTTTCCTTGAATTGGTTCTGATATTTTCACTCTAGTGTGAGCACTGCCCGGGGTTCGTGAAGCCCTTGGGAACTCTGACATACTAGAGGACTGGGCTTGATATGCTTGTGCTGTAAAAGTGAAGTGAGTCAATAATTTTGTGGTTCGATAAAAACTGGCTTTGGAGAAGTTGTGAATTGAAGGTCTGGCTTCATCCAGATGTTATTTTAAGCCTGCTGAAGGCTTCCTATAGTTTAGTACTCTGTAATCTATTCATTTGATTCTGGTCTGTAATAATTAACTGTAATAACAATTGGGGGTGACAATAAAATTGGGACATGAGTTTATTTGATATTATGTGGGTAGATAACATGCCTTAAGGTTTTTTCTTCTTCTATTATGTTAGATAACATGCCTTTAGGTTTTTTCTGTTGCTATTATGTTAGATAACATGCCTTTAGGTTTTTTCTGCTGCTATTATGTTAGATAATATGCCTTAAGGTTTTCTTCCATTATTTTGTTAGATAACATGCCCATATGTTTTGTTTTATGCCCAGAAATTGTGTACTAAAATTCTTCCAAATGTTTAAGTGTGCCAAGCATGTTAGAAAACCTGCCTATAGGGATTTCATAATGGCTCGAACAGATTCTGTGTATATTCTGTTTACTTTGCTTCACATGATTGGAAAACCTTCCTATAGGGATTTCATTTTGGTTCGAACAAATTCTGTGAATATCTTGTTTACTTTACTTCACACGACTAGAAACCATGCCTATAGGAAATGCAATAATCTAGTATAAATTACAGCATACTCACATATGTTCGCGTAGAAACCATGTTTTTAGGCCTTAATCAACTGTCACAATCGCCTAGTTAATATTCATGTCTTTAGGCATTAACAACAATCTCAATTTCTAAACATAGAACTCATGCTTGTAGGGATAACTATCATTTGTGCCACAATGCGAAAACGGGAATCTGCCTAAGCCTTGTTAATTACCACTAGAAAGCATGCCTATAGGAGTAAGCAATAATTCTGAGCTTTCATGTTGTCAATTGTCGATTAAATCACTTAGATAACCTGCCTATAGGGTTCAAATACTCTAATTGAAATCAATAGGCAATTACAAGATCACTTAGGAATTACTGCCATCACTTTTACATCACAGAATTACCTAGAGATACTTTGCATAAGCTGTCAGCATGCTTTAAAATCCAGAATCACGTAGAAATCATGTCTATAGGATATAATATCCTTAACTGATTAAACTGTCAATAGGCCAACATGTTTTGCGTGCATTTGCTGCCTTATGTGCGAGGACTAAGTTGAGCCTTTATCTGCTTTGTATGAAAAGTCCAATATGTTATGTATGTCGCTTAGTTTTACAATTTTTGAGCAACCTAAGCTGAGTCTAGAGCCATCCAAAGAATAGAGGTCCCAGTGCCTCCAGAACCATAGGTAAGGGACGGGTAGTGCACGCATAGGACACGAGTTAGAATTGATTAGAGCGCTTTTAGTAAAATCTTAAAGATAGTAATCGGGTAGCAGGAGATGATAGTTTGTGCCCGCTGAATAATATTGGTAACACCCGGTCTTGGGCAGTTACAAAGTATTATTTATGTTGCACGAGGTGATCCTTTAGTCTAAAAAACTTAGGACCCCCCATCCCTATTAAATAGTTCTCTCGCTTCTTTATTAGACTAATTCACATAAGTTAAGTTTGGCCGGGACCCACCGTTGTGGATCTCGAGGGGTGCCTAACACCTTCCCCTCGAGGTAATTTGAGCCCTTACCCGATCTCTGGTGACGCAACTAGTAAAACCTGAGTCATTTGCAATAGGTACCCTAACGCACCTTAATCCTTTAGGTGGAGACTCTCTCAATAACCAATTTCTTTCCCTTCTGAAAAGGAGTTGACAAATGTCGAAACCCAATTTCGTGAGAAAAGAGGGGTGCGACAACGACCTTAATGGATTTTTGGGCCGTGACAATAATACATCAAAGCATAGGTTCACTTAGGTGTCACGAGTCATGAGAAAGTCTAGTAGAGTCTTGAGGATCGGTACAGAAACAGCTGTACTTATCTTCGAGAGGCTAGAGGGTTGTTAGGAGCCTCAATACTCTACTAGATAAGTACAAGCGCTTCACATTGTACCTATTAAATCTTATACAATGTGAAGCGCTTGTTATGGATTAGGAATCGAGGAATTGTCCTGGTACTACAGATATGGTGCATGATGTTTCTACGTGCGTATTTGATTGGGCTATTACCATTTTCTTTCGGAAGGCCGTCCTGTCGTTCCAGCTCAGCATCAGTATTACCTAAGGTTTTGAGATTTGGCATTGATTGTTATGACGATTCGTGCGTTTCCATCACATAGTGTGGTGTAATGGTAGGATGCTTCTCTATGCGTCGGGGAAGTACATGACCTGAAAGGAGGTTTACTCGGTGCATGATTCAGAGATTAGGTATTTTATTTTCGGTGGAGGAAAGGCAATCGGATTAGGAATGTTCATATTTGGGTTGATGGAGTAACGAGCCTTGGTATTTTCGAGCGTGGTGGAGTTCTCAATTGTGATGTGGTGTCATCGTCCTTGTTGAACGCATTATGCTTCGCCGATGTTATGACCTTCTTCAATTTTCCTTCGGGGCAGGGTATTGTGAAATGGTGCTTGAGATGCGGTTGTTAGATATAACAGAGTGTAGCAATTTTGGAATCGAATTGGTAATTCTAGTGTTGATGGCTCGAGAAAGATGATCTTCTAAGAGGTTTATAGTTGGTAGCGGCTCATTTATTCGGGGTGTTACGGAGATGGATTCAGATTTGGGGAAATAATTGGGTGGTGAAGGACAAGGAAGGACATGTGGGAGGTGTTTTGCGGTGGTTGAATTGCTAG
>MDKI01120869.1:0-24050 GCA_005239505.1 Nicotiana paniculata
GTATCCAAGAAGGAAGTTCACCAACGGGGGAAACCATGACCTTAGACCTTTATTATAATTGTTACACCATATTGTTAGTTATAGTTTATTACTTTTGTCAGTAGAAATAGTAAAACATCACCAATTGATATTCAAAAGTCTTGAGAAAATTGATTAAGTAAAAGTTGCGTATGCTGACGGCTTGATTGATACGTAAATTCCCTGTGGGATCGACTCTGGGCGTAATACCCCGGATTATATTTGCAACGCCCGTTTAGTCTTTCTATAATACATTGTTGAGCGTGATCAGAGGTCATACGGCCCGATCCAACATAAATGTAAATTGTGCACTGTCGAAGGGTCGAACGGTGCGAACCATAGATGTATCTATTTTTCGCTCGCGAATCGTACATGCGACACGGTCCCCGCTCGTGAATCATACATGCGACGTGGTCAAATATAAATATAAGTTTATACCCCACTCGCGAATCATACCTGCAACGTGGTTAAAAATAGATTTCTCAACTTATTAAAGTATTCTTCCATTTCCTTTCAAAATGTGAAATTTCAGTGAAAACTTTCAAGATTTCCATTTTTGGATAACAATTATCGACTCCTTTCATATTATTTAATAAGCATGGTCAATTTAGCTCCTTCTCAAAGCAAACAATAAACACAAATCAAGTATAATAACAACAAAGCATGATGTGAGCCTAAAACTACCGGGACAGAGGCATAACTAGTAGCTACGCATGGACTCTCGTCACCTCTTGCGTACGTATCCCCCACAAACAATAGCACATAAATAATCATTTCACCTATGGGGACATATCCCTCTAACAAGGTTAGAAAGGAGACTTACCTCACTCCGAAGTTCCATAACCGGCTTCCAAGACTTTCCAACAACTCGAACCGATGCCCAATGCTCCAAACCTAGTCAATAAATGTGCAAACCCATAAAAATATACTCTAATACTCACGACAATTCAATTAAAATAATTTTCCAAATCCGCTAGAAAAGTTGATAAAATCACCCTCAGGCCCACGTGCCTGGATTCCGAAAGCTTTCGAAGATAGACTTTACCCATAACCTAACGAACTCAAATATATAATTTATTCCAAATCTCATGTCCAATTTCGTGGTCAAAATTCAAAAATATCAATTTCTAGGTTTTCCACCAAAACCCCAAGTTTTCACTTTTTCCATGAATTTTCATGTTAAAATATATATACAATCCAAGTATTTAACTTGCAATATGCGGGAATCTCTTACCTTGACATGGATGATGAAGATGAAGCTCCAAAAATCGCTCCTAGGTCGGCTCCCATGGAGGAAATGATATGAAATGAGCCAAACCCATTTTTACAAACTTACACACTACCCAAGCGATCCTTCATCACGTTCGCGAGACCCCCATCGCGTTCGTGATGAACAAATTTCTCAAAAGTTACTTCCAAACTCTTCTCAGACAACCTCTAGTATATTAGTCATAACCTTTTGTACAAAACTTCAAATGACAAATGGTTTACCTTTCTAAGAACTATACACAAGGAGATACAACTTTCATTTTTACATCATCTCCAAATTCCTTATAGATTGCGAGATATGAGCCTCCGAAGTCAGACCTGCGCAACAGAGATTTTCTTCTTCGCGAACGTCGCAAACGCGAAGAAGAAAATCCCTGAAGTCAATTCCTTCTTCGCGAACGCGAGATCTCCCTCGCGAACGCGAAGAACAACACCAGATATCAGTAAATCAGCATCCAAAGTAGCCCAAAATGATCTGAAACATACCCGAAACATACCTGAGGCCCCCGGGACCCCCGTCCAATCACACTAGCCTGTCCCAAAACATGACACGAACTTGCTCGAGGCCTCAAATCACATAAAGAAAATATTGAAATCATGAATCGCATCCCAATTCAAGCTTGATGAACTTTAGAACTTCAAACTTCTACATTCGATGTCGAAACCTATCAAACTCACATCCGATTGACCTCAAATTTTGCATACAAGTCGTATTTGACATTGCGGACCTACTCCAACTTCCGGAATCGAAATCCGACCCCGACATCAAAAAGTTTACTTCCGGTCAAACTTCTTAAAAACCTTCAAATTTCTAACTTTAGCCAAATGACTCCAAAATGACCTACGTACCTCCGAATCCACTTCCGGACGCGCTCCCAATCCACTTCCGGACGCGCTCCCAATACCAGAATTTTCATACGGAGCTATTCCCAGACTCGAAATATCAAACGGACATTGATAACATTAAAATGCACTGCAAACACTATTTATGAAATTCTTTCCAAAATGTTAACTTCCACAATATGTGTCGAAATGCTCCTGGGCCATCCAAAACCCAACCCGGACATACGCCCAAGTCCGAAATCATCATACGAACCTGTTGGAACCTCCAGATCCCGATTCCAAGGTCGTTTACTCAAAATCACCACCTATCCAATTCTTCCAACTTAAAGCTTCCGAAATGAGAATTCTCTTTCTAAATCGACTCTGAACTTCCCGAAATTCAATTCCGACTACGCGTGCAAGTCATGATACCTGAAGTGAAGCACTCATGGCTTCAAACCGCTGAACAACGCGCTAGAGCTCAAAACGACCGGTCGGGTTGTTACATGTAATTAAGTAAAATGTTTTGCTTTATGAAGTTCTTTGTATTTGTTTTCTATTATTATTATTATAGCTAACTTCAATTTTTTTTACTGTCTTTTCCCTTTTAAATCTGATGTTCTTCTATCTAATCTTTCCATTTTTCCTTTGTTAATTATATTAATTTAAAACATTATATCGAGAAAAAATGGCGTTATCCATTTTTATTTTTAGGCCAGAATACACACATCTTTTTCTCATTTTTAAAAATTTTCTCAACATTAATGCCAATACTATGTAACTAATAATAATAATAATAATAATAATAATAATAATAATAATAATAATAATATATATATATATATATATATATATATATATATATATATATATATATATATATATATATATATATATATATATATATATATATATATATATATATATAATTATGGAGAGAGAGAGAGGGAGTGAGTGAGTGACGTGACACTTTTCATTGGCCAAGTATCTTATTTATCCTTCCTTAATTATATTAATTTAAAACATTATATCAAGAAACAATGATGTTATCCATTTCTATTTTTAAACCAGACAACGCACATCTTTTTCTCATTTTTAAATTTTTTTCTCAACATTAACGCCAATACAATGTAACTAAGAATATATATATATATATATATATATATAGAGAGAGAGAGAGAAAGTGACGCGACACTTTTCATTGGCCAAGTATCTTCTTTATCTTTTCTCTTCTTTTTGATTTTTTTGTTTTTTTTTCTCTTCTTTTTTTTAAAATTGAAATAAATCAGCTGAATGGCTTGAGTCGTTTTGGTTCCCCACTTTTATTGTACTTTTTAAACTGTTCCATTAAAAACTCAAAATGACATCCTTTCAATCCTTCTTACGTTTCAACCTTTTCCCCTTCCCCATATTCACATATTAATCAGTTATTTATCATGTTGCTTAGTAATTACGTGACATCCAAAATTATTTTTCTTTCATTTTTAACTTTCTCTCTCCTTATTAAAGCTCAAAATTTCTAAATATATATATTAATAATATTATTATTATATTACAACAAATAATATATTATTTGTAAATAATATTAGACGAAACAAAATGTAAGAGGACAGGCTAAGGATCCTATATCTTCTCTCTCTCTCTCTTTTTTGCATTCCTCTTATTTTTATTTAATTAAATTAGCTCAATAATAGTTCGAGTCTTTTTGAGTAACTTTCCTCTTGTTTTAGACTTTAAATACTTTTCCTCATCTTCTCTTCTCTAATGTTTATATGAATTTGATTGAAATTCAAGAAGTACAAATATTTTATGATTGTTCTTTATCACCTACGTTAGAAGATTTTCATATGTTAGAACTTATTTATTTAGTGTATAAATATAAACCAACAGAAGAGTTTAGAAACTTTAGCAGTATTGTCAATCCAATACTCAATTATTTTACAGTAATACAAGTAATAACACGACGTCCAGTTAATTGATCAAGTTTTTCATGATGATAAATTTTTACTATTTGTGATATAGTTCATTTTATCTCAAGTAAATTCAACAAAATATCATTTAAAATGTTATCCAATTAAATCGCACGAAGCACGGAAAAATTCACTAGTAAGATAATATGGTTGAGCTAAGAAATTTCAAAGGATAGCACAATAAAAGTTTTACCACTATCATAAACGGAGTAAATATGCTTAAAGAATTTTCAATTGTCGGTAAACTATTAAATACATATTTTGTAATAACTAACATGAAATATACGTGTAATGTATGTATTCAAGTCCTCTGTAAAGTTGGACAATTCCTTACTTTCAATCAAACGCTATTAATTCCAGTGCTCGGAACAGGTTGTCACACCTCTTTTACCAAAAAGATCTAAGCATGGTTGTGTGGATTTAAGTATTTTTCTAATTAAAGTGACAATTTTGGATATGAATTATTTTATTTAGAGTCGTCATTTGAGATTGAGTTTTGGTGTTTCAAGTCACCTTATTGAATCCCTAATAAAAGAAAATTGACTCTACTTATTATTGATCTGCAAAAACAGGAGACTGAGTAAGGAATTCTATTGATTGAGAAGAATGTGTAAGGCATTTCCCGAGTCTCGTGGTTCTAGCACAGTCGCTTTTATTGACTAGAATTGGCTTGAATTAATTTTGGACAAACTATACTTTATTTGATTTTCATGTTTTATCTATCCTCTTTTATTTCTTGATTAAAAATTACTGAAGAATGATTTGGATAATATTACGTTGTCATAACCACGCTACGCAAGCGAATGCGTGATCGAAAATAAAATTAATTAACTTATCATAATTGCGGCTCGCAAGCGAATCCGAAATCATGACAATCAATTTTTTGTAGTACATTTGAGAAATTACTACATTCGTGTTTGAGGAAATTTAGTTTTGAAATTTATTAAATGTCACTATCGCGCTACGCTAGCGAATCCGTGATTATGGGGATTAATAAAATTAGGACTGCTTAAAGCTATTGGATACGCTACAAGATTATTGAATTAATTTATTGAATGTTAAACATCACGCTACTCAAGTGAGTTCGTGAATGAAGAAGTTAAAGTGCGTCTACTAGTTACGTGATTAAGTTATTAAATTATTTATTCGAGAGGCAAGGATATGATGTACTTTTTTAGTTTTTCTGCAAACTTCAATATTGTTTAAACTAAACTAAAATTATAAAATTAATTATTAAATATTTTTGGGGCCTCAAAATCTCGAGGGCCTAAATTGTCACGACCAAAATTTTCCTTCGTTGGGTGTCGTGATGGCACCTAGTCTTAGGGACTACGTAAGCCTAACATATACTGAGTAACAATAATTAAATAGCGTTTAACAACTTTAAAAATTGAATTCTCTATAAAACTTATAATTTCCAAAACCGATAGTACAAGTCATAAGCCTTTATAGGAGTAGTTATACATAATAAATATAATATTATTTCGGAAATAAATGAAACAATGGAAATAAATACAACAGAAAGTGACTTCAGAGCCTGCGAACGTCCAGCAGGTACCCCTTGAAGTCTCCAGCCACACCAAGCGTAAGTATCAAAATCAACCCGGTTCGAAGTACCTGGTTCTGCACAAAAAGATGTGCATAAGTGTAGTATGAATACACCACGATGGTACCCAATAAGTATCGAGCCTAACCTCGGTAGAGTAGTGACGAAGCCAGGTCAAGACACTATATATATATATATATATATATATATATATATATATATATATATATATATATATATATATATAAAACCTGCAGGATTTAACCTAAATATAACAAGAAAGGACTAGCAGAGTAATACCAATAGCAGAAGGATATCAAATTGCAAACAGTCGTAACAATAAGAGGAAAACATAAATGGCAGCAAGAATCAACAAAGTAATTAATCAACAACATAGTTGGGGTCCGGATGAAGCATAAATGAGTTCAAGTAAAGAAAACATTGTTAACTCAACCAATCAAATTATTTCTAATATACCATTTCAACAATCCCAATCCTTGTAATCTCCTAATATAATCATAACTTCCAAACCTTTAGTACACATGACACTTGGTGCCCACACATTTCCATTTTACTTTGTACGGAATATTTCACGTGCTACTCAATACATCATATATGTGTCACATGCTAATCAAGGTGTTCAAGAGATTCCATTCATCTATCGTAAAGTAATAATACCGTTTCTAGACCAAGTAAAGAAATCAGTGAGAAAGTTGAGTTTATTTTAGAAACAATTTGAGTGAATAAAATAAAATTTTCAAATAAAATACGACACCGAATAAGCTATTGCATTTAATGTAGAGTTTATTAGGTTAAAAACATAATAACAATTCCTTTGCAAGTAAAATAAAACCCTAGACAGGTTGAGAAGATTAAGTTTAGAAAGCAGTTGAAGTAAGATAAGACAACTAGTATAAAATGGTAAGTATCGAAATAAACGATGGGTTCTAACTTAAAGTCACACAAGGTAACATGATACTAGTTCTTTCAGTTTTAAAATACTATCTTACTAACGACTCAGCATGGCATGAGGTAATGACTCAACATAGTAAATTCACTTTGAAAATCGGTAATTTGCAGAAATAAATACATAACTCAAGTGTCTTATCAGTATCTGGCTTTAACCAATCCTTAAGTGAAATGTAAAACTACTGAATAACTTACACAGTCAGAGAAAAGTACAAAAAATACATAAACTGATGCGGCGCGCATCTCGATCCCACCAGACAACACAAAATCCTCCCTTATTCCTCCGTAATAATAACATTAACATTAAATAATATATATATGTTGCAGCGCGCAACCTGTTCCCACCATATATTAATATCAATATGATAATTCACCCTTATTACACCATAACAATCCACCCTTATTCCTCCTGTTGCGGCATGCAACCCGATCCCACCGTATAATAGAAATTCACCCTTATTCCTTCTCAACATATATCACCTTTATTCCTCCTATTGCGGCATGCAATCCGATCCCACCATATAATAACAATTCGCCCTTATTCCTCCTCAATATGTATCACCCTTATTCCTCCTGTTGCAGGATGCAACCCGATCCCACTATATAATAACTTAAATCAACAATAACAATTCAATAACTAAATTTACCAGAATCTCTACAATCAAAGGTATGGGTACACGGCAACAAGGGAACCACATGAAATCAAAGGAATACAACAACCTTTTACAAAATGACAAGACATGTAAGGCACGTGATAACTACACATGTATTCACAACACTTGAACTCGTAAGAGATAATCATGTAACCATAGAATAACTCATCAGTTAAGACGTAACAAGATAATAATGAAGGCAATGACAACAACCAAGGCATACAGAGGACAAATAACAATTAAGATACAAATAAGGACTAACAACATCATATAGAGTATGTAAGAGTAGTCTAACAAAGAGATACCACATTTTATGACAATTTACTCAAAAGCATAGAAAGAGACTAGGCAATCTAATCGGTCAATACCAAATACAAACTGTGTACCCACTCGTCACCTTGCGTACACGGCTTTCACATATCAAGATAGCACAATTGACTCAACTCCTAAGGGATGGTTTCCCCCACACAAAGTTAGACAAGATACTTACCCAATTTTGCCAAATCAATACTCAAATTAGCTTTTTCTTTACAAAATTCACCTCCGCGCGGCTCAATCTAGACAAAGACGACTTAAATACATCAAACAATTCAAGAAAAAAACAACTTCAATTAACAAAGTTATGATCTTTATACAATTTGCAAAAAGTCAACCCCCAGGCCTGCGCCTAGGAACCCGATAAAATTTACAAACCCCGAACACCCAATCCGATACGAGTTCAACAATACCAAAATTATCAAATTCCGATACCAATTCGTCCTCCAAATCATCCTTTTTAATTTTTGAAAGATTTTACAATTTTTCCCAAATTTTCCTTTAGATTCTCATGAATTTGATGTTAAATCTAAGATATAATCACAAAAATATAGTTGGAAATTGATTAGAGGCACTTACCTAATGACTTGGTATGAAAATCTTCTCTCAAAATCACCCACTCTCGGACCTAGGGTTCCAAATGTAAAAAAATGAAGCTAAGTCCCGAAATGGGAATCTTAATACCAGCCTCAGATGTCACATTTGCGACATCAGGATCGCAAATGCGACAAAAGTATCGGAAATGCGAAGGCTGGCCACCTCTGTTCAGGTCGCAAATGCGACACAAGTCTCGCAAATGCGAGCTCTGAATTGTTCGCAAAAGCGACAGATTACATTGCAAATGCGGAGCTGCAATCGCAAATGCGAACTTCCTTGCCCCAGCCCATCTTCACAAATGCAAGAATGATCTCGCAGCAAATGCGATGAAATTCTCGCAAATGCGAGAACAGAAACACCAGCACAATTAACCTTCTCTCAAACACTCTGAAACGCGTTCAAAACTCATCGATCCCTCGGGGCTCTAAACCAAACACTCTCACAAGTCGAAACACATAACAAAAAAAACAAACTCGCTGGCGCGATCAGAACACCAAAATAACCTCTAGAACCACAAATCGGATGCCAAAACGCATGAAAATCATCATGAACTTCAAGAACTTCTAGAATTTCAACCAAGCGTTCGAACCACATCAAATCAATTCCAAACGACACCAAATAGCAGGCAAGTTCCAATTGACAAAACAGACCTATTCCAAATTCCAAAATCACAATCCGGACTCGATAGCCTTAAAGTCAAACCATGGTCAAACTTAGGAAGATTCTAAACCTTTGAATTGCCAACTTCCACCAAATGATGAAGAAACTTTTTTGAGATATCCAAATGAAATGCTGGGCATACGCCCAAGTCCAAAATCACTATCCGGGCCTATCGGAATCGTCGAAACTCTGATCAGAGGTCAAATACTCAAAAGTCAAACTCTAGGTCAATTCCTTCAACTTCGGACTTCTAAAATGAGAGTGTCACGACCCAAATTTCCCTCTATTGGGTACTGTGATGGAACTTAGTCTTAGGGACTAGGTAAACCTAACATTTAACCACAATAACAATAATAAAAGAACTTTAACAATCTCGATAATAGAAATCTTGACTGAGTCTACATTTTTCCCCAAAACCTGGTAAATACAAGTCATAAGCTCTACGAAATCTTTCTACCAAATCTAAATACAACTGTCTAGGAACAAGTAAGTACAGTTGAAATAAACAGGAAGGTGACTCTGAAGCCTGCGAACGCAGCAACAGGTTACCTTGAGTCTCCTCAACAATCATTTGCGCAGCTACTAACAACCAAAACCTGGATCTGTGCAAACAAAAATGCACAGAAGTGTAGTATGAGCACACCACAGCGGTGTCCAGTAAGTATCAAGACTAACCTCGGTGGATTAGTGACGAGGACTAGTCAAGACACCACTGGTCTACAAAATAAATAACATGAATATAGAAATGACCGAACGTTACATCTATCTAAGACTTCAGAATAATTTACAACAATGACAATATAAAGCGAAAGAAAATTACAGAAATCAATCACGAAACAGTACAAAATACACAGAAAGATGGACAGTAAAACAAGCCGAATGGAAAGGGAACACAACACAATACAGAACACCAATAACTCAACTCCACGTCGGTTTGTTCACATCAGGCCTTAGCCATTAAAATTCATAACTGGTAGAAATATTTAAACAGCAGTTCATATGAAAAACTTTTGCAAATAAAAATTATTTTAGTATGGAAGAGTTTCCTTTGAAAACATATTTTCTCCAAAAGTAGATATAAGTATATTTAATAGAGAGAATTACGTAAAACATAGTTTCTTTCAAAAAACGAAACTTCCCAAAAATGATTTCCCAATAAATGACTTCCAAAATTATTTTAGGCAAGACTAGTGCTTTTCAAATATACCTTCGATGTAAAAGTCATTCAAGTATAATCATTTCAAACCATTGTTGTTTCAATAATACTTTTCAATAAAATCCCTTGATCAAAATCTCCTCAAGATTTATCTACCGAAACTCAGTCTGTAACTCAGAAATTGTCATGCAGTACAGGAGGAATATCAAATCTTGCCAATAAATGCAGTAAGAGATCAGTAGGAATATCCAAAATTTAGAACAACGGATTAGAATGCAAAGACAAGTGCACAACATCACCCTTCGTGCTTTTACTCATCCTCACCAAAACAAGTAAATAAATACACGGCATTACGACAACAATTCACTGAAATGACATAATACGATAACAACTGAAATGTATAAATAACAACGGGAATTAACAATTCTGAACAAGTAAATAAACAGAAACAACACGGAATGTCCCCTCGTGCTATAAATAAATAAACACTCAGCACGGAATGTCCCTCGTGCATAACCTCACGAACACTCGGCACGGAATGTCCCCTCGTGCATAACCTCACAAACACTCGGCACGGAATGTCCCCTCGTGCTAAAATAACATAAACAACAATTTAACAAGGGAAATCAACAATAAGAACTATAAATCACAACATCCCGGCAAAGGAGTCAACAACGCAAACAGTATCATTAGCAGTATAAACAACAATAGAAATCATACCATCCCGGCAATGGAGTCAACAATGAAAACAACATCATCCCAGCAAGGGAAACAACTATAACCAATCTCGCCTAAACAATTAACTTTACGAAATAAAACTCAGCTCAAACAAGGGCCCAATAATAGGCAACATCAAGGAAACACCAACAACATAAATATTTATCAACTAGGTCTAAGTAGCACATAAGGAAATATCATATAAAGCACAATGTAAAACTCACGGGCATGCTTGACACCAACGAACGAATGTTCTAACTACGGCTAAACAACTATAAAGTTAGATAACACTAGTATAGTCAATTTGGCAGTTTTAGGAAGCAAGTATAGCATGAAGATAAGAGCGGTAAGATATTCTATTAAGTCAATTAAGATCAAATAGACAATGAAGGAATCCAAAAGCAAGTAATTCTAATTTAAGCAGGAAAGGATGAAATTAACAACCAAGGATTCAACGTAACAATTACAACTCATATACAGGTGGCATAAGAACCTATGAATCCTAAAAGGCCAATCTATTAGCAAATAAGTTCGAGTACGCACTCGTCACCTCGTATACACGGACTACAATCAACAAAGGAGACTCAATCCTAAGGGGTAGTTCCCCCACACAAGGTTAGGCAAGATACTTACCTCAAAGACGACAACCTGGTACTCAAAAATAAACTTCTCGGGAGGAAAGACCTCCGGACGACTCACAATCAACTAAAATAACTTCAAAATACACATAAAAAGTATAAGGAACTATTGCGAATAATAAAGTCTCAAACTTTACAACGTTATATAAATCGACCCAAAAGTCGACCCCCCGAGAACGCACCTCGGAACCCAACAAATTTTTTAAATTCCGATTACCCATTCCGATACGAGTTCACCCATACTAAATTTATCCAATTCCGATAACATTTGGTCTTTCAAATCATAATTTTACATTTTAGAAGTTTTCTTTCAAAACCCACAATTATTTCAACCCAAAACACAAATTAAATGATAAAAACAAGAACTAATTCAGGAAATATAATTAATTATAGTGAAGAACAATTACCTATTAGAATTGTGTGAAAAACCCTCAAAGAATCGCCAAAATCGAGCTCTAGAAGTCAAAATATGATAAAAATGGCTTAACCCTCATTTTTGAAAACTTATATTCTACCCAGACGTTAAATGAATCGCGATCGCGGAACATGGTTTGCGTTCGCGAAGAAGAAAGAGGAAAGCTGCCCAGGTTGTTCATCGCGAACGCAACAAGGAGTTCGCGAACGCGGAGGAGGAGAACAAGAAGATATGTGATCGCGTACTGAAGAATGCGAACGCGAAGAACAAAGTTTGGGCGACCAGCAGGGACACATCACCATCGCGAAAGAATCACTGCGATCGCGATGAAGGAAAAAATGGGCGGGGCAAACAGAACACTACGCGATCGCGGCTTGGGCTACGCGATCGCGAAAGAGGGCAACAGACACTAGGAACAACAATTCAAAAATGGAAGAAAATGGTCTGAAGCCCATCCCAAATGCACCCGAGGCCCCCAGGACCCCGTCTTATCACACAAACAAGTCATATAACATAACACAGACTCGCTCGAGGTTTCAAATCACATAAAATAACACCAAAACGACGAATCAAACCAAAAATCAATGAAATTCCTCAAAACTTCTTTAAACATCAATTTTTTGCATTTAAGGTCCGAATCACATCTAATTAAGTCCGTTTCTTACCAAACTTTACGGATATGACACAAATATTATATCGAACCTGTACCGGCCTCCAAAACCAAGATACGGTCCCGATACCTCAGGTTTCACATAGAATTTCATTTTCAAAATCTCTTATATTTTCAAAAAATAATTTCTTTTAAAAATTTATTTCTCGGACTTGGGACCTCGGAATTCGATTCCGGGCATACGCCCAAGTCCCATATTTTCCTACGGACCCTCCGGGACCGTCAAATCACGGGTCCGGGTCCGTTTACCAAAAATGTTGACCAAAGTCAACTTTATTCAAATTTCTAATACAAAATTATCATTTTAATCAATTTTTCACATAAATGCTTCCCGGCTACATGCCCGGGCTGCGCACACAAATCGAGGTGAGATAGAAGGAGGTTTTCACGACCTCAGAACATAGAATTATCTAGAAATATATGGGATGACCTTTTGGGTCATCACAGAGAGTCACTCCTAAAATCCTTTCCGACCCTCTCAAAAACCGAACCGACGATGCATGCAAGTCATAATACACTGTGTGGAGTTACTTGACCTCAAACTGCCAAACTGGACGCAATTGCTCAAAACAACCAGTCGGGTCGTTATATAAATCAACACTTTACTAGCCTCTCATTTGAGCCACTCGTCCCAACCCTGACATTCTCAATAAAATTTTATAGAGTCTCAATTGAGAGAAGACAACAACGACAAAAATACTAAAGCCTGTAAATTTAGGGGTGTGCATAGTTTGGGCAAACTCGAATCTAAACCTAAATTTGTAGTTTTTGAATTTTGTTTTGAATTTTCTGATTGTAGATTGGATTTAGGCTTTAATTTTTAAAAAAAATTGCATTTCATATTGGATGTTAGATTTGGTACCTCTGATGTTAAAAATCTGAAATTCTTACACCTTATATTTGGTGCTATCCATTAGGCATTAGTTCATTATCTATACGCCAAATACTAATGAGTCTAATACCCTGCCCGTTAGGTATTAGCTTATATATTCAATACTAATACTAAGTAAATGTAAGAATACTTTTTACTTAGGCATGATTTTACTATTGTTAATTCATATTAATGTTTCTGTTGTATTTCCTAAAGAGTGATCTTATTATTTCTATGAATATTATTCAATGACTGCAGCGAGAACGAGAATATATTAAAGCAATTTAATATGAATACTTCATTTCGATCTTCATTTTGTAAGAATAAAAAGCAACTCAACTTATAGATTCAAAATAAAAAAATTCGAAATATCCAAAACGATTAATCCAAAATGGAACTTAAAAAATTCGATCAAATTCGAGCTTATTTGGATTAAATTTGGATTGTCATTTCTTCAACCCGAAAATCAAAAATTCAAACGGAAATTTTCATATCCAATCCAAACTGCTTGAACGCCCACCCCTAAGTGAATATTTCATTCAAAAAATACTAAAAGAACCTTAAACTTCTTTCATAAAATTCATACAATAATGAGACATAAAAAAGACTATATGGCTTTGATTTAGTGGGAGAGGGCACACATGATGTGTGAGTTTGGCGTATGTCATGAAATTAAACTTACCCATGTATAAAAATATGGTAATAAGTAAAAATGATAAAGGGATAAACCCATTCATTGAGTTTTGGACCTTGCGAATGCCTCGGGGATTTATTAGTTAAAAAAGATGAGACACAAAAGAACTTGCTTTCCGGTGTATGGATCAGTCAAATACGATAAAAAGGAATAACTCATTTAGGGAATTTGAGTTGAAATTAGAAAGTAAAATCGTGAGAAACATAAAAAAACTATACATATAGGAGGAAAAATAGAATTAATGTGAAGATAACTACATTATTTAGTTAAAAGAGAGAAAATAATTATCGTATTAACTCACTCAATCATACTTCTACTAAATTATAAGACTATTAAATGTTGAAATATTTTATTAATAAAAATATAAAATTAGGCTCTGTAGGCGTATGATTAGCGAGGATAGCTAACATACGCCTCCTCCAAGACAAGGCAACGGAAGAAACTTTTCCCTAATTCTCAGGGGGACGATGATACTCTGGAAACGCCTGGCCCATCTCAAGCGGGTGATGGTTAACGGGTATGAGAACTGCACCTATGGTCTTTCGGCATCCATTCGGAATCGGTAGTCAATCCTATTTTTTTTGATAGGGGCAGTTGACAATTGAATCCGATTTTGACCATCATTTTCATATCCGTAATAGTGTGAAAAGAAGGCCCGACTGCAAGTTGTTCAAGAATAATGGTGTAACGACCCGACTGGTCATTTTAAGCTCTAGCACGTCGTTCAGCGGTTTGAAGTCATGAGCATCTCCATTTCAGGTATTATGACTCGTGGGGGTGGTCGGGATTGAATTTGGGGAAGTTTAGAGTTAATTTGGAAAGAAAATTCTCATTTAAGAAGCCTTAAGTTGGAGAAATTGACTAAGATTGGAATTTTGAGTAAATGACCTCCGATTCAGGATTGAAAGGTTTCTGCAGGTTCGTATGATGATTTCAGACTTGGGCGTATGTTCGGATCGGGTTTCTGATAACCCGGGAGCGTTTCAGCGTATATTGTGAAAGTCAGCATTTTGAAGAAAATTTTTCTAAGTTTGGCTTGAAGTGCTTTTCAGTGATATTGATGCCCGTTTGGGGTCCCGAGCCTGGTAATAGCTCTGTATGATGATCCTGGAGTTGGGAGCGCCATCGGAAGTGAATTTGGATGTCCGTAGGTCATTTTGAAGTCATTTGGCTAAAGATAGAAATTTGAAGGTTTTTGAGAAATTCGATCGGAAGTGGAAATTTTGATATCGGGGTCGGAATGCGATTCCGGAAGTTGAAGCAGGTCCAAAATGTCAAATATGACTTGTGTGCAAAATTTGAGGTCAATCGGACGTGATTTGACAGGTTTCGACATCGAATGTGGAAGTTTGAAATTTCAAAGTTCATAAAGTTTGAGTTTGAGTGCGATTCGTCATTTCGACGTTGTTTGATTTGATTTGAGCCTCGAGCAAGTCCGTGGGATGTTAGGGGACTGAGTCGTGTGATTGGACGGGGTCCCGGGGGCCTCGGGTGGATTCCAGGTGGTTAAAGGATCAAGTTGAAGTTTGAAAAAGTGCTGAGATTGCTGGTGTCTGGTGCGACCGCACCTGCGAGACTTTGGCCGCAGGTGCGGCTATGGCGCCGCAGGTGCAAAGATTTGCTGGATTGGTGGGAGCGCAGGTGTGATGATATTTCCACACCTGCGAAGGCGCAGATGCAGACAATGAGCGCAGGTGCGAAGTTTGGCTTGAGCTGAGGAAAGCTGCAGGTGCGGAAGTTTGGGTGCACCTGCGGAATCGCAGGTGTGAGAGGTGGATCGCAGGTGCGGATATCGGCCTGGGCAGAATGTTTTAAAACGGGATTCTTGGCTCATTTCTCCCATTTTCTTTTGGTGTGGGGAGATTTGGAGGGGCTTCAAAGAGGATTTTCTTCATGCATTGCTAGGTAAGTAATTCCTTCATGTTTCTAAGTTAAATACAAGGTTATTACATGGAAATATACATGAGAATTTGTATAAAAATGGGGAAATTTTGAAGAAAACCTAGAAATTTGTTTGTGGATTTTTTGCCACGAATTTTGAGCATGGAATTTAGAGTAAATTGTATATTTGAGTTAGTAAGATTATGGGTAGGGTATATCTTCGAGAAATTTCGGAATCCGGGCACGTGGGCCCGAGCGAATTTTGGTCAATTCACTTAGCGGAGTTGGGAAAGTATACTATTTGAATTTGTTACGAGTATTAGAGTGAATTTTCATTGCTTTTCCCGTTATTTGGTAGTTTTGGGGCGTTGTGCATCCATTGGAGTCGTCGGAAGGGCTTGGAAGCCGGTTATGGAATTTCGAAGCGAGGTAAGTCTCCTTTTTAACTTTGTGAGAGGGAATTATCCCCCTAGATGAACTAATTAAGTATGTGCTATTATCTGCGGGGGCTACGTACGCACGAGGTGACGGGAATCCGTGCGTAACTACTATTATTCCATGTCCGGGTAGTCTAGGACTCACTAGCATGCCTTACTTGTTGTACTTGTGACCTTGGCGGTAACAAATTGAATCCCTAAGAAGACTAGTGTTCATTTTCTTAATCACCTAGAAAGATAATTGATTCCTCCGTGGATAATTGTGTTCCTGATAAGGTTATATTATTGAATATTATTAAACTTGGCAAATGAGTTTCAAACAAAGATTTAAAAGCTATTTTTCATGTTCCTTTAAGAAGGATTTTACCACTTTCCTGAGTAACTGGTTTCTTGATAAAAATACAAATTTATTATGTGAATATGTGTATATATGAGCACCTGAGTCGCAGGTATGATTCGCAAGCAGGCTAGCCTTATTATTTTTATGTTGACCGCGTCACATGATCGATTCGCGAGCGGGGAAAAATAGATGCATCTTTTGTTCGAGCCGTTCGACCCTTCGGCAGTGCACAGTTTATTATCGTTGGTCCGCTCCATTCGACCCTCGGCATTGCTTGTGCATGATATTTACTGCGTATTTGCTGTGATTTTGCCTGATTACTGGCCTGGAATTTTAAGTTGTCAACTGAAATGACAGAGATTTAAAGTTATTAAAATTTTGGAAGAAGTTGTTCCTTCCCGTTGATTATTTGTTATTTGATTAAATCACCCATGTTTGATTAATTGTTATTGAAATGACGAAGAGTTAAAGTGTTAAATGTGGGAGGGTTGATATTATTTATTCCTGATTTTAATAAATTACATATGATAATCATGCTTAGTGTCACACTTGAATATACTAAATTGACCTCTAGCAAGTGTCTAATTCGACCTCTCGTCACTACCTCTCTGAGGTTAGGCGGGCGACTTACTGAGTACACGTTATTTTCGTACTCATGCTACACTTGATGTGCATTTTTATTGCACAGGTACCTTCATAGCGATGTGGCTGGTTTGGAGACTTAGGCAAGTTGGATCATCCGGAGGCGATCCGCAGCTGACGGAGTCTCCCTCGTATTGTATTACATCATTTTAATTTCCTTGTCCACTTGTATTTCAGACAAGCTTTGTAGAAATTGTAAAATTCTTAGAAATTGCTCATGTACTTGTGACACTGGGTTCTGGGATGTGTATGGGATGTATTTTATAAAAATGGAATATTAAACTATTGTATTTACTTAACGAATTTTGTTTAGTTATTTCGTAATAAGTTAAAGGTAATTATTTCAAAAATGTTAAAACATGAATTTTTTCAATTAATTAATGATTGGCTTGCCTGACGATGGTATCCGGCGCCATCACGAACTTAATAGATTTTTGGGTTGTGACAACATGGTATCAGAGCTCTAGGTTCCCTTAGGTCTCACGAGTCATGAGCAAGTCTAGTAGAGTCTTGCGGATCGGTACGGATACGTCTGTACTTATCTTCGAGAGGCTATAGGGCTGTTAGGAGTACTTCCCTTCTTGATTCCTCATTGTGCGATTCGATTCCTTTGAGGCTTATGACTATGTTTATTCCTACTCAATCTTACGCGTCGCGGAGCGCTTGCTATGAATTAGGAATTTGAAGAATTGAAATGATGCTATGGGTGTGGTGCGGGATGTTTCTCCCTACGAAGTTGATTGAGGCTATTGTCGTTGCCCTACGGAAGGATAATATGTTGTTTCAGCTCAGTAGCTGTGTTTTTGAGAGCTTTGAGGTTATGCCCAGGTTGTGATGATGTTTACGATGGGTTACCGCACGATGTCGATATGATGATAGAACGCTTTCCCATATGTTGAGTCCTGATGAATGGTTTGAAGGGAGGTCTTCTCAGAGCGTGATTTCGAGATTTCGGTATTTTAGTTCCGGCAGAGGAAGGGCATTTGGATTATTAATGGTTCAGTTGGGGTCGATAAGGCAGTAAGGCTTGGTGTTTTCAAGTGAGGTGGGATATGCACTTGTGATGTGATGCCGTCGTCGCTAATCGAATGGAATGTGTTAAGTATGTCAGTGCTATAGTTCTTCGGTTGCATTGAGTCAGAATATTGTGAAGAAGTATTGAAGAATCGGTTGTCAGAGACCGTGAAGGGCGGTGGTTCAGTACTGGAAAAGTATTGATAACGAGGGCAACTCAAGAAAGGAGATCCTCGGAGAGTTTGAAGTCGCGGCGAACTGCTGGATTAAGAACTACAGAGAATGATATTGAATTGAGGCAGCAATTGGGCAGCATACGATGAAGGAAGATATGTGAAAAGTGCTAGGCGATGGTTCCCTTTCTAAAAGGCCAGGTGTAAGGAACAGAGGTCAGGTAGTTGTTTAAAGGAATGAGTTTAACAAGTGGGAGAGTGGCAGCGTAACACAGGAGTTCAGTGGTAAGATAGTTGCTTACCTTGAGGGAAAGTCTGAGAGTTTTTGTGGATGGTGATTGGGTCCACGAGCTTAAGTTGAAATGTGGGTCATTTCGGCGAAAGGTTGGATGCAACAGAGATGAGTTGTTTATATGAAGAAGGATGCAGTATAGCTTGGAATTAGAAGATATTGTCGCGCATTTAATGGATGTCCATGAGGAGCGAACGGACTAGTAAAGTTGGTAAATGAAGCAGGGCGTAGGATGGGGTATTGATGTCGTAGAGAGTGTGCAGTACATTATCATTGGAAGGTGTCGGTGATTTCCACAGGTGGGTTATCTCTGGTAAGTAGGTTAGCTGTTGTGTGATTGGCAAGTTTCTGTGAGGAATTCTAGTGGCTATTCGGTAGGAGGAAGAATGTGTGAATGATTCTAGGGAATTTGAGTATTTAGGGAGTGCTAACAAGAGAATTTGGAAGGATTGGACGGATTGGTTGAGCAGGATCATGCTAGCAAAGGAGAAAGGATCTCAGCAGGGTCTAGAGTGGTGCAAGGAGTAGCTTCGGGCTAAGTGGGGGAGTCCCACCACCTGCAGTTGGATTGCAGGATTGTGCCATCATAGGGTGCGAATTGTCGGCGTGTTGGCAAGTTATTTCAGCTAAGGGAAAGGAGTAGAATGGTAATTGTGCATGTGATTTGATAAATGTGTGCAAAAGTTGTCCCTGTTAGACCAGGGTTAGGCTTTGAAAGATTCAGAATTTATGCTTAAGGCATAGGCAAGTTGTAAGGGTAGTGAATCAGTTACGTACTTCATTGAAAAGGGTGTTCATGTGCTAGAAGAGCCTTGGATTTGATTGTATTCAGGGCCAGCCAGAGTGGGTGACTCTTAATAACGGTCCTAGTGAGTCCTAGTGAATTCAAAAGTTAAGAATGCGGCGTTTAAGGGTTACAGGCAGCAGTATGATTAAGAGTTGAGCTTTTTCAGTATAACTTCTGAGAAAAAGGAAGATGGTTGGGTGTTCTATGATATGTTTCAGCGTGCAGGATAGTATTGGAGGAGTCAGAGAAATAAACTCCGGATTGTAGAAAGATTATCATGAGGGTATGAGACGGGTTACGGGATTTAGGAAGCATGGTCTCGTGAATCAAGGTCACTCGGGATGAGTGAGGGTTGAGTTTGCTATGAGTTGAAGGAAGTTACTATTATTCCTGAGGCAATTAAAGATGATTAAAAGAAGATAGATTGATTAGCCATGGTTGAAATGGCACATTTACGGCAGTGATCAGTTTCTTCGATGTGATTAAGTTATGCATGTGGTTTGTGTCAGTGTATGCGAGGCATGTCGGCCGTCAAAATAGATTTTATTTGGAAGCATTCAAGTATTATGGCCTGTCAGGTGTAGACAGATCCCGAAAGGTTTATGATGGTTCAAACCACTACTTAAGGATTTGCATGTATTGTGGTTGTGGGAGTTCACTCGTGTGTTGTGGTGGTTCTCTTGAGTTGAGGTAAGTAAAAGGTTTCTATATGATGAAGTGTTCACCCTATTAGTGGTTCAGAATTTATGATGGAATTCTGGTGCTATCTCATATTGGCATGTTAGGTGCAGTAAACAGTGTGTAACTGGGAGTAAGAATCGAGATTTGCGTTTTGTTTTTAACAAGGATGTCATGAGCTCGGATGAGCAAGAAAAAGTGATTTGAAAGTTCAGAGTGAGCTGGTCTTATCTTCAGTGTCACCTGAGATCGATATTCGGTGGAAGAGGCTTTGTACCCTGGTTATGGGTTCTTGATTTGTCTTACAACATTAGTGTGGCCAGTGGTGGATGTGCAGATTGGCTACCTTGTGTGGAAGGTCAGGCGTGACCACGGGAAGATTGTATAAGTGTGACATGTAGTCACTTAATGGATTGAAGACTTGGACTGAGTATAAGGAAGTGTAATATTGCTTATTTGAGAACTTATTCCTGGAAGGCGTTTGGTTCATTTGGTTGTGGATTGTGGGGTGTTTGTCCCGGATATGATGGTTGTTCTCGCGTATTATGAGAGGAAGTGGGTTAATATGGACCCACGTAAATCTATTAGCTTAGTTTGGTGCGAGCAAGGTAGACTCGATGTTTGTGAATGGGTTTAAATATGATTATGGGCTCCGTATGAGCCAGGCATGTTTATTTCAGTAGAGCGCTCTTAATGGAAAGGTATTAGAACAGCAGATGTTGTTCCGTCTTCGTCAAATTCATGTGATAATATGATTGTGTCGTGTGAGTTGTGAAACGGCTTGATAATTTCTTATGTGTTGAGATCTCCGCGTAGTGATGATGTTATGTGAGCAGGACAGCTCTTGAGATCCAGAGTGTATATATATATATATATATATATCGCACCTCAGTTGTGCTTGAGTTTTGTAGCATATGGCTTTATCAGTCTCCCCGGGATGGTATTATGCACTTAGCGTGCTTGTGACCAATATTCGGTAATTTGTAATAGTGAGCGATTCAGATCCGTATATCTTCTTATGTAAATTTTATGTGTGAATCGGGTGGCATGTCGCACCAGTGTGATGACGAGTAAGATTACTATAATTATTTTTCTTATGTTTTACTTCCTATTTTCTAAGGAAAGTTCATATTAGTTGCGTGAATTGAATAGTACCTTCCTGAGTCATTTATTAGTTATCATGTTCGAGTCAAGGCCTATTGGCGCGATGTGGTATCATGTGAGGCTGTTGGTCATGTTTGGGGTGATTTGTTGTCTGAACAGTTCATACTGGGTGAGACGAGATTATTGGATCAGGGATCAACGCGATAAGATTATGCGGAATATATTAAAGGACGAATACCATTATTAGGTTCGTAATGAGGTGATGATTCTAGTCAAGAGGAGATATTCAATGATTTGTTAACTCGGCAGTTGATTATGAATTTCTACACATCTCCTCCGTTGTGGTGGTATCGCCAGCATTATAGCAGGATGTATATATATATCATTAGGTGAATTGGGAGCATCAGATTTGTGGAATTTTGGCTATTAAGGTTCGGGGAGTGTCATTGTGGTCAGATGATGAGTTATGCGCTGCATGGTGCTGATTCAGCAAAGGTATGTAGTCATGTTCTGGTATGTCGTGTGGTAGTTGATACGGTGTTTATATTGGAACTAGGCCTGGCAGAGAATTTCAAGTGTTGAAACTGGGTTCTGAGCTTATGGTATGGATAAAAGAGGATATCTTCAGATTTAATCAAGCTAATGTGCTCAACTGGGTTGTGGTAGCATGGGCAGGTGCTCGGGGTGTTAAACAGTGATTTCAGATAACTCCAGAGCAGTTCTTAGCACGTTCGAGGACAAACGTCTGTTTAAGTGGGGGAGAATGTAACAACCCGACTGGTTGTTTTGAGCTCTAGTGCGTCGTTCAGCGGTTTGAAGTCATGAGCAGCTCCATTTTAGGTATTATGACTCGTGGGCGTGGTCGGAATTGAATTTCGGGAAGTTTAGAGTTAATTTGGAAAGAAAATTCTCATTCCAGAAGCCTTAAGTTGGAGAAATTGACTAAGATTAGAATTTTGAGTAAACGACCTCCGAATCAGGATTTGAAGGTTCCTGCAGGTTCGTATGATGATTTCGAACTTGGGCGTAAGTCCGGATCGGGTTTTGGATAACCCGAGAGCGTTTCGACGTATATTGTGGAAGTCAGCATTTTAAAGAAAATTTCCTAAGTTTGGCTTGAAGTGGTTTTCAATGATATTGATGTCCGTTTGGGATTCCGAGCCTGAGAATAGCTCTGTATGGTGATCCTGGAGTTGGGAGCGCGATCGTAAGGCGAATTCGGATGTCCGTAGGTCATTTTGAAGTCATTTGGCTAAAGATAGAAATTTGAAGGTTTTTGAGGAATCTGACCGGAAGTGAAAATTTTGATATCGGGGTCGAAATGCGATTCCGGAAGTTGGAGCAGGTCCGTAATGTCAAATATGACTTGTGTACAAAATTTGAGGTCAATCGGACGTGATTTGATAGGTTTTGACATCGAATATGGAAGTTTGAAATTTCAAAGTTCATAAAGTTTGAGTTTGAGTGTGATTCATGATTCGACGTTATTTGATGTGATTTAAGGCCTCGATCAAATCTGTGGGATGTTAGGGGACTGAGTCGTGTGATTGGACGGGGTCCCGGGGGCATCGGGTGGATTCCGGGTGGTTAACAGATCAAGTTGAAGTTTGAAGAAGTGCTGAGATTGCTGGTGTCTGGTGCGACTGCACCTGCGAGACTTTGGCCGCAGGTGCGGCTATGGCGCCGCAGGTGCGAAGATTTGCTACATTGGTGGGAGTGCAGGTGCGATGATATTTTCGCACCTGCGAAGGCGCAGGTGCGAAGTTTGGCTTGAGCTGAGGAAAGCCGCAGGTGCGGAAGTTTGGGCGCACCTGCGATTCGAGGTGGATCGCAGGTACGGATATCGGCCTGGGCAGAATGTTTTAAAACGGGATTCTTGGCTCATTTCTCCCACTTTCTTTTGGTGTGGGGCGATTTTGAGGGGCTTCAAGAGAGGATTTTCTTCATGCATTTCTAGGTAAGTAATTTCTTCATGTTTCTAAGTTAAATACAAGGTTATTACATGGAAATATACATGAAAATTTGTATAAAAATTGGGAAATTTTGAAGAAAACCTGAAAATTTGTATTTGAATTTTTAGCCACGAATTTGAGCATGAAATTTAGAGTAAATTGTATATTTGAGTTTGTCACCTTTTGTGTGCGTTTTTTGTCAAATTCAATTTCTACGTGTTCGGATAAATATTAATTATGTGATGATCTCATGATATAATATTGTGTTTTACAATGCATGTTTTGGTTAGGAATAACATATATTTAAGGTTATAGTTGTTTTCCTTGGAGAAATTCGATATATACTATTTTGAATTTCTATGCCAACATATATTTGAGGTTATAATTTTGCAATATATAGTATTTTATATTCAATCTTATTCACATTATATATGTTATACGCATAAAATCATGTCGATTTTATTTTTAAATTGCGGAAATGAACTTCAAAGGATTAAATTTTTTTGATAACTTCTTCAATTTAACATCTTTATATTATTTAATGTGAATAATATAACGCTCTCTCCAAAAGATTAAGATTGAATATTTTTTGTTCATGAGTTAATGCTATTAATTTGATGCATTTGTGTATATATTAAATCAAATATATGCATTAATGCGTTATCATTATTTTCACTTTCTTTCGTTTATTTGTTTGCTCCTTTATTTTTTGGGCGATTTGCAGCCATGCCCTACATAGCAGCCACCTTTTAACCTATACCCTATTTTTA
>ML304359.1:0-28263 GCA_005239505.1 Nicotiana paniculata
GGGTGTGGTGGGGGTTGGTTGGTGGGGTAGGGGTAGGGGTTGGTGGGTGGTGCATAAAAATAAAAAAACAAAAAATTGAATATACAAAAAGAAAATGAAATTTAGGCAACTAATTAAATTTGTAGCTCAACCCATTAATCTCTGACCGGGTTTGGCGGGTTTGGGCTCAAATTGCCACCCCTACTTTCAACTTATTCCCATGTTATGCAATACTTCTCAGCAGCGGTCAAGAAAATCACGAGGGTCCTCAAAAGATGTACCACTGAAATGGAGTGGAAATAGTTTGGTAAACTTGTCCAACCTCAATAAACGGGCTAGGGCATCCTGCAACACTGTAGTAGCTACAATTCCTTCTGGAACCTGAACTAGTCCAACATGTACCGACTGAGCTAGAACATCTACGTCTAGATCAATTTGAGACTTTACAATAGGTGCTGATGTTCGAGCTTTAGAGAGCAATGCTTCTGTCTCTTCCCCTAATCGTATATGTCATTGGGGATTCATCTCCTGTCCGGTTGTAGACGCTTTGCGCGTTGACGAGATTTGTGAGAGGATGAAAATAGACAAGTTCAATCATCAGTGGTAGAATAAATTCGCACTATAGAGTAGAATAGAAGTGAAATTGTTCCTAACTTCATAGCCTTTGAGAGATAAGTACAGTCGTCTCCATACCAATCCTTCAGACTCTATCAAGTTTGTTCGTGAATTGTGAGACCTAAGCAACCTAGTGCTCTGATACCAACTTGTCACGACCCAAATTCCCAACCTTAGGGATCGTGATGGCGCCTGACACCACCCTTGCTAGGCAAGCCAATGTTAGAGTTAGATTAGCTATTTTCCTTTGATTATCCATTTAAACATAATAAAATAAATTTAAAGTAAACTTAATCTAATGGTTTCCAAAGAATAACTCCAAATATAAAATAATAAATAAATAAATAACCAAGCTACGAACTAATTATACAAATAACTCTAATACTACCTGTCACGTCCCAAATTACCCCCTAGACGTGACTGGCACCTAGCTAATACTGCCCGCTAGGCGAACCAATTCCTGTACTCTTAACCTATTATGTGAGAATTGAGAGAAACACGTCCTAGCCTAAACGCATTAAATATAAAATAATTATTCGACTAAACTCATAATTTATTTATAAATCTAAGAGCACTCAAATACTATATCTCTAACCCAAATTGCATACTAAGAATGTGAACATCTAATAGAGTAATAGAAGTTTAAGTGACGGGCATACAAACCCGAAAGAACTAATAGATATAAGATAGGTATAGCTGAAACAATGGCCTCCACGAATAATGTGGCGGCTCACCTCAGCAATAGGATCCACTCAGCAAACTCGTCGGCCACTAGCTCTATCTCCCGCAACGGTATCTGCATAGAGATGCAGGTAAGGAGTGAGTTATACATAAATATAACCCAGTAAGATCCTCGACCCGCCACTTTAAATACCTCTGGAACAAGTGTTAGAAAATACAAACTCGCCACAACAAGAATGATATAGTAAATATGATAACTATACAATAACTCAATATATGTGTATCAGCAGAGTTCTTAAGAATTAACCAACAAGAGCACCTACTAAGGACTTATCATAATTGCAGTGAAAGAAATTTACCAACACACGCACGGGTCCACAACGGCACCACAATGCCTCAAATATGTAACAGAGCATACACAATGCTCAATGAAGCATACACAATGCTCAGGTGATACACAAAGGCATACACAATGCCCCAATATCATGGCGCACAGCCGTATCAAACTCAACATCATGGCGCACAGCCATATCAAACTCAACACCATGGCGCACAATCGTTTTAAACTCAACCTCATGGCGCACAGCCATATCAAACTATCAAACAACTTATAAAGTAATATTTTTATTTTTTTGTTGTGCTTCAATTAAAATAATATATTTGGGGCTGGTCTAAGACCACCGATTCTACCAAGCGCATGCTTGTCCCAACACACGGACCAGGAAGAAAAACTAATTTTTAAAACGTGTTTTAGAAAAGCAAGTACCAAAGTTTAAAGTCTCACTTACCTCGCTAGCGAGAAGTTTCCCCAACTTGTAACGTCTAGAACACCAACCAAACATACTCCTATGACCTCAAAATGTTATTAATAATATCAATTATATTAGTCGGGATCAAATCTCTATGTCCTTTAACTTTGAAGCTTAGAGCTATAGATTTATATTTTTCTTTTACACCTTAATAGTAATATATCCCATTATCCCAATCCAAACTGTCATAACCACGGGATACAATCAAAATATTTCTATACTTAACAATAAAATTGGAACAAATAGCTATAATGTTAACATTCAAATAGGGATTAGATACACCTCATAGATAAATTCTCATTCCAACCTTAGACATGATTTTGAAACTTATCACTGACTCATTGTGTTTTCAATCATCACGTAGCTGTTGCAAAAGAATCATAAATTATAACTTGTCATTCTACATATGTGTGCAAAGGTTCATAACTAATTCCCGGTATATGTAATATTCTAATATTAAGATCCAAAACAATCCTAACTGGTTTTTTCCATATTGAAGGGTAAGATTTCATTTATTAAATTAAATATTCATTCCCAATGCTTCATGATTGTGTCTGCCATGATAAATTATTTTACCAATTCAATTCTTACTACTACTATAAAGTATAGTAAACAATTCTTTTCTATCCAAGTTCAAGGAAAATATTAGTTGAGATGCACTATTTAATATACCTGAACACTAAATTTGGAGTTGATGAACTATGACCTCAACTTTGCCGAAGACCCGTCTGTTTCTTTTTTTCTTTTCAATTGCTATCGACTGCGTATTAGCTAATGACGCAAGACCTCATTAATGTTTCTCTTTAAACTAAATCTTCAATATGTATGCCATCAGAAAAAATAAATCTCCTAGTCCACATCTTCAATAATACTTATTGTCTCATTTATTTTATTACCCAATTAACACATATAACGATAAATTAGGCCCACTAACTATTTATTTGTTGCACTATCTTATATATTATTATCAATCATTTTCTACTAGCTTAGTACTTTTTCAATATCTACAAAATAACTTAATTTTCTAGTCTCATAATTTAATAAGAATATAGAAAAAAAAAATTGGGTTATTACATTCTCCCCCACTAAGAAGAACATTCGTCCTCGAATGAGTTAGTAAGTGTACCTGACATCTGAAACAACTAGGGTACTTGCTTCGCATATCTACTTCGGACTCCCACATAGGTTCCTCTGTAGGATGGTTGCGCCATAATACTTTCACTGAAGCAACCTTTTTCGATCTCAATTGTCGCACTTGCCTCTCCAAAATAGCTATCGGACCTTCTTCATAAGTTAAGTTCTCATCAAGCTCCACATCCTTTGGCTGAATCTTATGACTATCATCAAAAACATATCGTCTAAGCATAGACACATGAAATACGGGGTGAACAGCAGACAACCTCGGGGGCAAGGCTAGTTTATACACCACCGACCCAATTCGATCTAAAATCTCATACGAACCAATATACCTCGGACTTAGCTTACCTGTGCGCCCAAATATAATGACGCCTTTCATAGGGGACACCTTCAAAAAAACTTTTTCTCCTTTCATGAACTCCAAATCACGAACTCTCTTATCTGCGTAGGATTTTTGTCTACTTTGAGCTGTCCGAAGTCGTTCTCGTATTAGGGCAAATTTCTCCAAAGCTTGCTGAACCAAATCCAGACCCAATAGATGTGCTTCACCAGGTTCAAACCATCCAACTGGTGAACAACACGTACGACCATATAAAGCTTCAAATGGCGCCATCTGTATACTTCACTGGTAGCTGTTATTATAAGTAAACTCTGCTATCGGTAACTGATCGTCCCAATGACCACCAACATCAATTGCAAAAGCTCTAAGAATGTCCTCCAAGATCTGAATAACCCGCTCGGACTGTCCGTCCGTTTGTGGGTGGAAAGCTGTGCTCAACTCAACTTGAGAACCCAAAGACTTCTGAAATGATTTCCAAAATTCAGCAGTAAATTGTGCACCCTGATATGATATTATAGAAATAGGCACACCATGAAGTCGAACTATTTCAGAGAGGTAAACATCTGCTAACTGTTCTGCAGTGTGGGTAACTCGAACCGGTATAAAATGCACGGACTTTGTGAGTCTGTCCACAATCACCCATACTGAATCATGTTTCCTAAAAGTACGTGGAAACCCAACTACAAAATCCATAGTAAACCTTTCCCACTTCCACTCTGGGATAATTAAGTTCTACATCACACTGCCTGGTTTTTGGTGTTCATATTTCACCTGCTGACAATTTAAGAAACTAGTCACGTGTTTCAAGATATCATACTTCATACCTTTCCACCAATACAATTTACGCAAGTCTTGATACATTTTATTAGCACCTGGATTGATAGAGTAACGAGAGCTTGAGCTTCTTCAAGAATCAACTGCTTCACATCACCCACCATGGGGATGCACAATCTACCATGACGTCGTAACACACCTTCATTATCAATATAAAATGACTTAACACCACCACTCTGCACTCGATCTCGGAGTCTAACTAGATGGGGATCTTCAAATTGAAGAGCCTTGACCTGTCCAACCAAGGATGATTGTGCTACCAAACCCGCAAGTAATCTGCCTGCAATGTATGGTCAATACGCATCCCCCGATTGGTCAATGTCTGAATATCCATAACCATAGGTCGTTCTTCAGCAGTAAATATCACGACCCCAGTTCGCCCTCCGTGAACATGTCGTGATGGCACCTAGTCCCTATAACTAGGTAAGCCTAACAATGCGGAAAAATAACGTAACTTGCGCACAAATTAATTAAAACTGAACAACTAAAGAAAGTCTGTATATAAATGCCGCTCGGCATATATAACCCAATAATGCTGAAGTCTACAATATCACCCCAAAACCCGAAAACTCGCGGGAAACACAGGCTAACAAAAATGTAATACATTGCTCTAACTCCAGAATGTCTAAACAACTGTAAGGAAGAAAAAAAAGCTTTACACTAAAGCTGGATTAAGATAGACACTCCTGGTCTGTGGATGCGGCAGATATACCTTGAAGTCTCTGCTAGATCACTCCACCTCGGGGATAGTGCGTCTGGGTAGAGGTACCCGGATCCGCACATGAAAAACATGCGCAGAAGGGGCATGAGTACACCACAGCGGTACTTAGTAGGTGCCAAGCCTAACACGGTCGGGTAGTGACGAGGAAGGTCAGGGCCCTACAGAGGTTAAACAATATAATAGGAATTTACAGTATGAAAACAGGTAGTAATAATTAGTACAACAGTGAAATAAGACAGGTTAAACAAGGCAATAACCCGAAAACACAAAGAGCAGAGTAAACACGGAATATGTACAACTCAATAACAATGGTAACAATGAGGATCTCCCAGGATACAGTCTTGTAGTCCTTTTCTCAACTGTCTAGTGCATCTCCCGGGATACCGTCCCGCAGTCTATCATATGTGTATATCCGAAGGATATCCCAGGATACCGTCCCATAGTCCATCATATGTGTATATCCGAAGGATCTCCCGGGATACCGTCCCATAGTCCAGCTATCAATGTTCAGGGGGATCTATCGGGAATCGAACCCGCGGTCCCAAAGTAAATATGCAGGGGGATCTATCGGGAATCTAACTCGGAGTCCCAAAGTAAATGTGCAGGTGGATATATCGGGAATCTAACCCGCAGTCACAAAGTAAACAAACAAGGGGGGGGGGGGAGCTACCGGAATCCCACATCTGTAGTCCCAATGTAAATACGCAGCCACAACAAGAAGATATTCAGAAATAGAGTGTAAAAATAAAGGCAACAAGTAGTTCTAGCCTAACATGCTTCACGTAGTACAATTAAAACAAACTTAAGCAAATAGGAAATTTAGGGCCACTAGACATGCTTTTCTAAGCTAACATAGACTATAAATGCAAGTAGAATAAAACAGGTAAGAAGGAAACTCAGTCTAAATACTTAAAGTAAAACCGGATTTTCAACAATTAGCACAAGTACGCTCTCGTCACCTCACGTACGAGGCATTCAATTACCAAATATCACATCATAAGGGGAAAGGTCCCCCACACAAGGTTAGACAAGCCACTTACCTCGAACCGGCTCAAAATCAACTCGAAACCACACTTTTGCCACGAGTATCCGACTCCAAGTGGCCCAAATCTATTCAAAACAATTACATATCGTAAATAACTCTCAAGCAACTGATTCTACTATTTAATTCAAAGCTAAGGCGCGAAATTAGGTAAAATGACAAAACGCCCCTCGAGCCCACGTCTCAGAATCGGGTAAAAGTTATATTTTTCGGACACTCATTCACTCACGAACTCACTCGACCAGAAATATCAAAATCTTATGCCAAAAACCCCTTAAATTCTTAGAATTTTGTTTTGGGGAAGTTCAACAAGTTCCCATGGTTCCCCCCCCCCCCATTTTTGATAATTAAACTAAAGAAAACAACGGGGATTAATGGTCTAACAATGAATTAGGATTAGAAAACGTTACCTATGATCCTCCTCTTCAAAACTCACTGAAAATATCCAATTCCCGAGCTCTCAAATGATTTTTAGACTTATGAAATAAACCCTCGGATTTTTGGAATAAACACACAGGGATCTCGCACCTGCGGTCCCAATCACCGCACCTACGAAAAAAGCGTCGCAGGTGCGAAATTCACTTAAGTCCACTGGGCCGCACCTCCGGTCGTTTGGTCGGGCCTGCGGTTCCGCACCTGCGAAACTCAGGTCGCACCTGTGACCATTGGCCAAATCCCTCGCCATCACACCTGCGATCATCCCTACCGCGCATGCGTGTCCGCACATGCGGGAAAACCTTCGCAGGTGCGAAAACACCAAAAGAGGTATGGTTCAGCCATTTGATAAGTCCAAAATTCTCTCGTTAAGCATCCGAAACAACCCCGAGGCCCCCGTTACCTCAACCAAAACCACCAACCGACCCTATTACCTTATTCGAAATAGGTCGAGCCTTAAAAACACGTCTCATAACATCAAAATCATCGATTATGCATAGGTTCAAGCCTGGGAACTTAGGAAAATTCTAGAATTCACATCCGACGCCGAAACATGTCTAAACTTATCCGAATGACCTCAAATTTTGCACACACATCCCAAATGATATGACGGAACTACTGAAACTTCCGGAATTCCATTCCGACCCTCGGATCAAAAATTCACTAACGAACTGGAAACTTCAAAAATTCAAGCTTCGGCATTTCAAGCCTAAATGAGCTACTGACTTCAAAAATGCATTCCGAACATGCTCCCAACCCCGAAATCACCTAAGGGAGCTAACAGAACCATCAGATTTCCATTCCAAGGCCGTCTTCACATTGTTCCGACTACGGGCAAATTTCCAACACCTAAGCTCTCATTTAGGGACTAAGTGTCACAAAACTCTCCGAAACTCAAAACCGAATGTCCCGGCAATTAAATTTAGCAGAAATAGACTTGGGGAAAACAGTTAATAGGGGATCGGGGCGTAAATTCTTATAACGACCAGCCGGGTCGTTACCTCCTCCCCCTCTTAATAAAATCGTTCATCCTTGAACGAGCATAGAAACATACCTAAAGCTGGGAAAAGATGAGGGTACTGACTCCGCATATCCTGCTCGGTCTCCCAAGTCGCCTCCTCGACTGGATGACCCCTCCACTGAACCTTTACTGACGCAATATCCTTTGACCTGAGCTTTCTGATCTGCTTGTCCAATATAGCTACAGGCTCCTCAACATATGATAGATCCTTGTCCAATTGGACTGAACTGAAATCCAAGACATGAGACGGGTCGCCGTGATATCTCCGGAGCATCGAAACATGAAATACCGGATGAACTCATGCCAAGCTGGGAGGTAAGGCAAGCTCATAAGCAACCTCCCCAATACGCCTGAATATCTCAAAAGGCCAATAAATCTCGGACTCAACTTCCCTTTCTTCCCAAATCTCATAACGCTCTTCATAGGCGAAACCCGAAGCAGAACCCGCTCTCCGACCATATATGAAACATCATGAACCTTCCAATCCGTGTATCTCTTCTGTCGGGACTGGGATGTACGGAGTCTATCCTAAATCACCTTGACCTTCTCCAATGCATCCTGAACCAACTCTGTGCCCAATAGCCTGGCCTCACCCAGCTCAAACCAACCCACCGGGGATCTGCACCTCCTACCATATAAAGCCTCATAAGGCGACATCTGAATGCTGGACTGATAACCGTTGTTGTAAGTAAACTCCGCCAATGGCAAGAATTGATCCCAAGACCCTCCAAACTCAATCACACACGCACGAAGCATATCCTCAAGAATATGAATAGTGCGCTCGGATTGTCCATCCGTCTGGGGGTGAAATGTTTTGTTCAACTCCACCCTGGTACCTAACTCCTACTGAACGGATCTCCAGAGCTGTGAAGTGAACTGAGTACCTCTGTCTAAAATAATAGAAACTGGAATACCATGCAGACGAACGATCTCCCGGATATAAATCTTCGCCAACCACTCCGAGAAATAAGTAGTCAGTACCGGAATTAAATGGGCTTATTTGGTCAGCTGATCCACAATCACCCAAATAATATCATGCTTCCTCAAAGTCCGAGGAAGTCCAACCACAAAGTCCATGGTGATCTGCTCCCACTTCCACTCTTGAAGCTCAATCTGCTGAAGTAACCCTCCCGGTCTCTGATGCTCACATTTGACCTGCTGACAGTTGAGACACTTGGCTACAAACTCTGCTATATCCTTCTTCATTCTTCTCTACCAATAGTGCTATCTCAGATCCTCGTACATCTTTGTGGTACCCAGATGGATGGAATACCGTGAACTATGGGCCTCCTGAAGAATCAACTCCCGAAGCCCATCTACGTTAGGCAGTAAGACACAGCCCCGCATCCTCATCACCCCATCCTCTCCTATAGTCACATCCCTGGCATCACCCGCCGGACTCTATCCTGGAGAACTAAAAGGTGGGGATCATCATACTGGCGCTCTCTGATACGATCATGGAGGGAAGATCAAGCACCCACACAAGCTAATACCCGGCAAGGCTTAGAAAGATCAAATCTCACGAACTGACTAGCTAAGGACTGAACATCTAAGGCTAGAGGCCTCTCAGCTGCATGAAGGTATGCCAAACTCCCCAAACTCTCCGCCCTGCGACTCAAGGCATCGGCCACAACATTGGCCTTCCCCAGGTGGTATAATATCGTGATGTCATAGTCCTTTAGCAACTCTAACTATCTACGCTGGCGCAAATTTAGATCCTTCTGCCTGAATATGTGTTGCAAACTCTGGTGGTCGGTATAAATCTCACAAGGTACACCGTACAAATAATGACGCCAGATCTTTAAGGCATGAACAATGGCAGCTAACTCAAGGTCATGCACAGGGTAATTCTTCTCATGTATCTTCAACTGTCTGGACGAGTAGGCAATCACCCTACCATCGTGCATGAACACCGCTCCAAGGCCGACTCGCGAGGCATCACAATAAACTGTATAAGACCCCGAACCAATAGGCAATACCAAGATTGGGGCTGTAGTCAAAGCTGTCTTGAGCTTCTGAAAGCTCGCCTCACACTCCTCTGTCCACTAAAACGGAGCACCCTTCTGGGTCAATCTAGTCATAGGGGCTGCAATCGATGAAAATCCCTCCACAAAACGACGGTAGTAGCCCGCCAAGCCAAGGAAACTGCGAATCTCTGTAACTGAGGATGGCCTGGGCCAACTATGCACGACCTCTACCTTATTCGGATCCACCCGAATGCCCTCACTCGATACTACGTGGCCTAGGAATGCCACAGAACTCAACCAAAACTCACATTTTGAGAACTTTGCATACAACTTCTTCTCTCTCAGGGTCTGAAGCACTGTCCTCAGGTGCTGCTCATGATCTTGCCGACTCCGGGAGTAAACAAGAATATCATCTATGAAAACAATGACGAACGAGTCCAGATATGGCCTGAACACACTGTGCATCAAATGCATAAATGCTGCTGGGGCATTAGTTAGCCCAAATGACATAACTAGAAACTCGTAATGGCCATACCAAGTCCTGAAAGTAGTCTCCGGGGTATCCGGCTCCCGAATCTTCAACTGATGGTAACCTGAGCGCAAATCAATCTTATAAAATACATGTGCGTCCTGAAGCTGTTCAAATAGATCATCAATACGAGGCAAGGGATAACGGTTCTTCAGTGTAACCCTATTCAACTGGCGATAATAGATACACATGTGCATAGAACCATCCTTTTTCTTCACAAACAAGACAGGAGCACCCCAAGGTGAAACACTGGGTCGAATAAAACCCTTATCAAGCAATTCTTGTAACTGATCCTTCAACTCTTTCAACTTAGGAGGAGCCATACGGTACGGAGGAATGGAAATGGGTTGAGTACCCGGCAACAAATCAATGCCAAAATCAATGTCTCTATCGGGCGGCATGCCCGGAAGATCAGCTGGAAACACATCGGGTTAATCCCGTACCACTGAAACTGAATCAACAGAAGGGGTATCAACACTGACATCTCTCACATAAGCTAAATACGCGGCACACCCCTTCTCAACCATACGCTGAGCTTTTAGGAAAAAGATTACTCTACTAGGAGTGTGATCTAAGGTACCACTCCACTCAACACGCGGAATACCTGGCATAGCCAGCGTCACAGTCTTGGTGTGACAATCAAGAATAGCATAATATGGGGGACAACTAGTCCATGCCCAAGATAATATCAAAATCCACCATATCCAGTAACAATAAATCTGCACTGGTCTCAAAACCACGAATAGTAACCAAACACGACCGATAAACGCGGTTCACAACAAGGGAATCTCCCACAGGAGTAGAAACATAAACAGGAGTACTCAAAGAATCTCGGGCTATACCCAAATGCAGAGAAAAATAAGAAGACACATAAGAATACGTGGAGTCTGGATCGAATAGAACCGATGCATCTCTATGACAAACCAGTATAATACCTGTAATAACAGAATCAGAGGCAACAACCTCGGTGCGAGCAGGAATAGCATAATATCTGGCCTGGACTCCCCCTCGAGGGCGACCTCTGCCTCCCCGACCTCCGCCCCTAGCTGGCTGGGCAGATGGGATGGCAGCTGGAGCTGTGATCATGGCCTAAGAACTCTGCTGAGCACGCTGTGGCTACCACTACCAAATCTAGGGCAGTCCCTAACCATATGGCGTGTATCGCCACACTCGAAACAAGCTCTGGGAGGACGTGGTGGCTGTGACTGGCTAGGGCCAGGTCTGCCAGACTGACCTCTGAAAGCACCCCGCGCATGAGGCGCGCTAGAAACTGGAGGTGCGCAGTAAGGCTCCTGAGGCCTGGGTGGAGCTGGGGTACCGCTAGCTGCTGGAAGAGCTGAATGAACAGGGTGGCCCATATAACCCCTACCATGTCGACCTGCTGCTGGGGTACGGGCACCAGAGTAGTGGCCCGACTCTCGAGACCTCTTGGCCTCTCTCTCCTCTCGCTCCCTAGCGAGCATACGCTCGATCCTGCTAGCAATGCTCAGTACCTGCTGATAAGGAATGTCCATCTCCAACTCTCGAGCCATGCTAGATCTGATGGGTGGGATAAGACCCTCAATGAACCGGGAACCCTTTCGCGGACAGTAGCAACCAAATCCGGTGCATGCCTAGCCAATCTGGTGTAACAGATAGCATACTCTGAAACTGTCATAGCACCCTGGCGCAAATGCTCAAACTCTGCGCGCCATACGTCCCTGAGGCTCTGAGGAACAAACTCTCTCAGGAAAATATTTGAGAACTGGGTCCAGGTCAGTGAAGCAGCTTCGTCTGGACTATCTAACTCATAAGTGCACCACCAATCATAGGCGGCCCCGCGAAGCTGGAAGGTAGTAAAGGAAACCCCACTAGATCCGGCTATACCCATAATGCGAAGAATATGTTGACACTCCTCTAGAAACTCCAAGGCATCGTCTGATGCTAGTCCACTGAATACCGGAGGATTATACTTCATGAACCTCTCAAGTCTCCGCTGCTAGTCCTCTGAAGCAGCTGACCCATCCTCGGGCTGAACTGGCACTACATGCGGCACATGAATGATCTCTAGGACTTGCTCTACATGCACTCGCTCCTCAGGAGTGCGGGCGGCGGGAGTAAACATGAAATATGTACAGCTCAATAACAATGGTAACAATGAGGATCTCCTAGGATACCATCCTATAGTCTTTTTCTCAACTGTCCAGTGGATCTCCCGGGATACCTTCCCGTAGTCCATCATATGTGTATATCCGAAGGATCTCTCGGGATACCATGCCGTAGTCCAGCTATCAATGTGCAGGGGGATCTATCGGGAATCGAACCCGCAGTCCCAAAGTAAATATGCAAGGGGGTCTATCGGGAATCTAACCCGCAGTCTCAAAGTAAATGTGTAGGGGGATCTATCGGGAATCAAACCCGCAATCCCAAAGTAAACAAACAAAGGGGGCGGGGAGCTACCGGAATCCCACATCCGTAGTCCAAGTATAAATACGCAGCCACAACAAGAAGATATTAAGAAATAGAGTGCAAAAATACAAGGCAACAAGTAGTTCTAGCCTAACATGCATCACGTAGTACAATTAAAGCAACTTAAGAAAATAGGCAACTTAGGGCAACTAGGCATGCTTTTCTAAGCTAACATAGACTATAATTGCAAGTAGAATAAAACAGGTAAGAAGGAAACTCAGTCTAAATATTTAAAGTAAAATCAGATTTTCAACAATTAGCACAAATACGTGCTCGTCACCTCACGTACGAGGCATTCAATTACCAAATATCACATCCTAAGGGGAAAGGTCCCCCACACAAGGTTAGACAAGCCACTTACCTCGAACTGGCTCAAAATTAACTCGAAACCACACTTTTGTTACGAGTATCCGACTCTAAGTGGCCCAAATCTATTCAAAACAATTAAATATCGTAAATAACATCTCAAGCAACTGATTCTACTATTTATTTCAAAGCTAAGGTGCAAAATTACGTAAAATGACCAAAACGCCCCTCGGGCCACGTCTCGAAATCGGGTAAAAGTTATATTTTCTGGACACCCATTGACTCACGAAGTCACTCGACCAGAAACATCGAAATCTGATGCCAGAAACCCATTAAATTCTTAGAATTTCGTTTTGGGGAAGTCCATCAAGTTCCCATGGTCCCCCCCCCCCCCATTTTTGATAATTAAACTAAAGAAAACAACAAGGATTAATGGTCTAACAATGAATTAGGATTAGAAAACGTTACCTATGATCCTTCTCTTCAAAACCCACTGAAAATCGCTAATTCCCGAGCTCTCAAATGATTTTTAGACTTATGAAATAAACCCTCGGATTTTTGGAATAAACACACAGGGATTTCGCACCTGCAGTCCCGATCACCGCACCTGCGGAAAAAGCATCGCAGGTGCGGAATTCACTTAAGTCCACTGGGGCCGCACATGCTGTCGTTTGATCGCGCCTGCAGTTCAGCACCTGTGGAACTCAGGTAGCACCTGCGACCACTGGCCAAATCTCTCGCCATCGCACCTGCGATCAGCCCTACCGTGCCTGTGTGTCCGCACCTGCGGGAAAACCTTCGCAGGTGCGAAAACACCAGAAGAGGTCTGGTTCAGCCATTTGATAAGTCCCAAATTTTCTCGTCAAGCATCCGAAACAACTCCGAGGCCCCTGGGACCTCAACCAAAACCACCAACCGACCCTAATACCTTACTCGAACTTGGTAGAGCCTTAAAAACACGTCTCATAACATCAAAATCATCCATTATGCATACGTTCAAGCCTAGGAACTTAGGAAAATTCTAGAATTCACATCCGACGCCGAAACACATTTAAACTCATCGGAATGACCTCAAATTTTGCACACACATCCCAAATGACATGACGGAACTACTGCAACTTTTGGTATTCCATTCCGACCCTCGAGTCAAAAACTCACTAACGAACTGGAAACTTCAAAAATTCAAGCTGCGGCATTTCAAGCCTAAATGAGCTACGGACTTCCAAAATGCATTCCGAACACGCTTCCAACCCCGAAATAACCTAACGGATCTGACAAAACCATCGGATTTCCATTCCGAGGCCTTCTTCACACTGTTCCGACTATGGGAAAGTTTCCAACACCTAAGCTCTCATTTAGGGGCTAAGTGTCCCAAAACTCTCCGAAACTCAAAATCGAATGTCCCGGCAATTCAATTTAGCAGAAATAGACTCGGGAAAAATAGTTAATAGGGGATCGGGGCGTAAGTTCTTATAACAACCAGCCGGGTTGTCACACTAAATCGGGCCAAGCTACTCATAAACTTTCTACTCAAGGCGTCTTCCACCACATTCGCCTTCCCAATATGATATAAAATAGTAAGATCGTAATCTTTAAGTAATTCCAACCACTGTCTCGTCCTCACATTCAGATCTATTTTCTTGAATATATATTGCAGACTCTTGTGATCAGTGTAGATTTCACACGGCTTACCATAAAGATAGTGACGCCAGATCTTAAGTGCAAATACGATCGCAGCCAATTCCAAGTCATGAGTTGGATAATTCTTTTCATGGTTTTTTAGCTGCCTAGAAGCATAAGCTACAACCTTGCCATTCTGCATCAGCACACAACCCAAACCGATTAGAGACGCATCACAATAGATAGTAAAACCCACTGCACCTGTAGGTAATGTTAAAATCGGAGTTGTAGTCAGTGCGGTATTCAACTTCTAGAAACTTTCTTCACACTTATTTGACCACTGAAATGCAACACCCTTCTGAGTCAATCGAGTCAATGGAGTGGCTATCTTTGAGAAACCCTCAACAAACCTTCTATAATATCCAGCTAGGCCTAAGAAGCTACGTATCTCTGTAGGAGTAGTGGGACGAGGCCAATCTCGAACTGCCTCTATCTTCTTTGGATCAACTTGAATCCCATCTCGTGACACCACATGTCCCAAAAAGGAAACTGTATCCAACCAAAATTCACACTTTGCAAACTTGGCATAAAGCTTTCGCTCCCTATGTGTCTGTAGTACAACTCTCAAGTGTTGTTCATGTTTTGCGTCACTTCGAGAGTAGACCAAAATGTCATCAATAAATACAATCACAAAATGATCTAATAATGTCTTGAATACCCGGTTCATGAGGTCCATAAATGCTGCACGGGCATAAGTAAGCCCGAAGGAGATCACCAAAAATTCAAAATGCCCGTACCTGGTCTGAAACGCTGTCTTAGATATATCCTCGATCTTAATTCTCAACTGATGGTAACCCGATCTCAGGTCAATCTTTGAAAAGTGAGTTGCACCCTGTAGCTGGTCGAATAGATCATCAATACGTGGCAACGAATATTTATTCTTGATCGTCACCTTACTCAGCTGCCTGTAATCAATACACATTCTCATCGTGCCATCTTTTTTTAAACAAATAACACAGGTGCATCCCAAGGCGACACACTAGGCTTGATCAATCCCTTATTAAGTATCTCTTGAAGTTGCACCTTTAGTTCTCTCAACTCTGCCGGAGCCATACGGTATGGAGGAATAGATATAGGTTGAGTTCCTAGCACCAAATCAATACTGAACTCAATTTCTCTTGTCAGAGGCAGCCCGAGCAAATCTTGTGGAAACACATCAGCAAATTCTCGAACCACTGGAACACTATCAATAGTAACATCCTCCAAGTGCGTATCATGAACGGTAGCAATAAAACCCAAACACCCATTATGAATCATTCAACGTGCTTTTACATAGGATATTATTTTTCCCTGAGTTAGAGGAGTTCTGCCTTTCCACACTAAACATGGTTCTCCAGAAAAATCAAAGCGTACAAGCTCGGAATGACAGTCAACTGAAGCATAACATGACGCTAACCAATCCATACCCATAATTACATCAAAGTCGGACATAGGCAACACTAGTAGATCCACCACGGTGTCCCTGCCCTGAATAAATATCACACAGTCTCTATAGACTCTATCCACAGATATAGTCTCCCCCACTGGGGTCACCACAATATAAGGCACATTAAGAGACTCAACTCCTCATTCTAAGTATACGGAAAAAGATGGAGATAAATATGAATACATAGAACCAGGATCAATAAGAGCATAAGCCCCAAAATAACCGATAGTGATAATATCTGTGACTACTACATTAGATGCCTCAGCATCCTGTCTGGCCATAACAAAGAATCTCAGCGGCCCACCTGCTCCCTGAGCAGTCTCTACACCCTGTCGACCCTGTCCACGAGCAACCTGCAGAGCTGCTCTATCTGGATGAGTCAGAGTCTGTGTACCTGTAAATGTTCTCTGCGGCTGTGGAGTAGCATGGCTTGTAGCAGAATATCCTCTAGGACAATACTTAGCAATATGTCCTTTTTGACCATAAGTAAAACCAGCCCCGTCTGTTCCAAAACAACGACCACTATGATTTCTACCACAATTCAAACTCCTCAGATGTTGACCTGATTGATATGAGCCATTATCCTTCCCTTGTATCTGATACTGCCACTGTTTAGCTGGATAAGTACTCCTAGAAGACTGCACCACTGACTCGAACTGACTAGGTCTGGACTGCCCACGATTAAAACCACTCTTGCCCCCAGATGGAGCTCCACTAAACCCTCCTGCACTACGAGCCTTTTTGATTTCTCGCTCAGTCTTGTCCCTCTCTTGATAAGACTCATAACGGAGAGCAGTATCCACTACCTCTTCATACGAACCACCTCAAACATCTCTAACCACAGGACCTTGATAAAGATGCTCGAGCCCATCCACGAACCTCCTCACCTTCTCATGCTCATATGCAACCAGAAAAGGTGCATAACTAGCCAAATCAGTGAACTTAGCCTAATACTCTGTAACCGTCATACTGCCCTGGCGTAGTTGCTCGAACTGACGTCTCATGTCGTCTCGCTTTCTTAGTGGAACAAACCTATCTATAAACATAGTTTAAATCTCTGACCAAGTAATAGGTGGCAACCCTGCTCGTCTACCTCTCTGAACTGAATTCCACCATGACTCTGTCGGTCCTGAAAATAGAAAAGTGGCAAATTCCACCCCTCGAGTCTCCTTCAGCCCCAAAGTAGATAGTATCTTCTCACAATGCTGAATGAACTTTTGGGGCTCAATAGAAGCCTGTGTAGCATTAAACTCTGGTGGCTTAAGATCCATGAAATTCTTAAGATCCTTAGACTGCCATGTATTTGCAACTGGCTGAATGACCTGCTGAGAGGCTATCTGAGGAGCTGCAACATTCAGCTTAACCTATGCTTGTGCCTGCGAAGTAGTCTGGGGAGCCAGAAGTCCACCCTGAGTAGGCACTAACGCCTCCAACACATTCAACAACCTCACCACTGCATCTGCGGGTAAGGTAACAGTAGGCCTTTGTTCTTGCACTCGATCTGGCATAGTAGCTTGGGATTGACCCGTATTTACAACTTCAGGCTGAGGAGCAGCCTGTCTAATAGTCTGAGCACTAGTCTGATGAGCTCCAACCCGATCACCACGTCGCGAAGTACCCTGTCCAACACCACGTCTAGCAGATGAGGGTGTGCGTGTCCTAGCCATCTGCGAAAGAAATAATCCAAAGTCAAACTCAAGTTATCTCAACGCACGATCAAAGAATGAAAGAAGGGAAAACGTCCTAAATGCTTAGTAGCCTCAAGATCATAAGTATGGGCGCCTACATACCCATGAACAAGACTCTACTAAACACTGCTCCATGACCCAGGACTTAAATCCTAGGCTCTGATACCAACTTTGTCACATCCCAAACTACCCCATAGACGTGACTGGCACCTAGCTAATACCGGCCGCTAGGTGAACCAATTCTTGTACTCTTAACCTGTTATGTAAGAATTGAGAGAAACACGTCCTAGCCTAAATGCATTAAATATTATTAAATATAAAATAATTATTCAAACTCATAATTTATTTATAAATCTAAGAGCATTCAAATACTATATCTCTAACCCAAATTTCATACTAAGAATGTGGAGAATCTAATAGAGTAATAGAAGTTTAAATGACGGGCATGCAAACCCGAAATAAATAATAGATATAAATAGGTATAGCTGAAACAACGGCCTCCACGAATAATGCGGCGGCTCACCTCTGCAATAGGATCCACTCAGCAAACTCGTCAGCCACTAGCTCTATCTCCCGCAACGGTATCTGCATAAGGATGCGGGTAAGGAGTTAGTTATACGTAAATATAACCCAGTAAGATTCTCGACCCGCCACTTTAAATACCTCTGGAACAAGTGTTAGAAAACAAAAACTCGCCACAACATGAATGATATAGTAAATATGATGACTATACAATAACTCAATATATGTGTATCAGCAGAGTTCTTAAGAATTAACCAGCAAGAGCACCCACTAAGGATTTATCATAATTGCAGTGAAAGAAATTTACCAACACACGCGCGGGTCCATAACGACACCATAATGCCTCAAATATGTAACAGAGCATACATAATGCTCAATGAAGCATACAAAATGCTCAGGTGATATACAAAGGCATACAGAATGCCCCAATATCATGGCGCACAGTCGTATCAAACTCAATATCATGGCGCACAACCATATCAAACTCAACACCATGGCGCATAGCCGTATTAAACTTAACCTCATGGCGCACAGCCATATCAAACAATCAAACAACTTATAAAGTAATATTTTCATTTTTTTGTTTTACTTCAATTAAAATAATATATTTGCGGTTTTTCCAAGCGCACGCTTGTCCCAACACATGGACCAGGCAGAAAAACACATTTTTAAAACGGGTTTTAGAAAAGCAAGTACCAAAACTTAAAATCTCACTTACCTCGCTAGCGAGAAGTTTCCCCAACTTATAACGTCTACAACACCAACCAAATAGACTCCTATGGCCTCAATCTATTCAAAATATTATTAATAATATCAATTATATTAGTCGGGATCAAATCTCTGTGTCCTTTAACTTTCAAGCTTAGAGCTATAGCTTTATATTTTTCTTTTACACCTTAATAGTAATATATCCCATTATCCCAGTCCAAACTGTCATAACCACGGGATACAATCAAAATCTTTCTATACTTAACAATAAAATTGGAAAATATGGCTTTAATGTTAACATTCAAATAGGTCTTAGATACACCTTACAGATAAACTCTCATTCCAACCTTAGACATGATTTTGAAAACTTATCACTGACTCATTGTGTTTTCAATCATCACGTAGCTGTTGCAAAAGAATCATAAATTATAACTTGTCATTCTACATATGTGTACAAAGGTTCATAACTAATTCCCTGTATATGTAATATTCTAATATTAAGATCCAAAACAATCCTAACTGGTTTTGTCCATATTGAAGGGTAAGATTTCATTTATTAAATTTAATATTCATTCCCAATGCTTCATGATTGTGTCTGCGATGATAAATTATTTTACCAATTCAATTCTTACTAATACTATAAAGTATAGTAAACAATTCTTTTCTATCCAAGTTCAAGGAAAACATTAATTGAGATGAACTATTTAATATACTTGAATACTAAATTTGGAGTTGATGAACTAGGACCTCAACTTTGCCGAAGACCCGTCTGTTTCTTTTTTTCTTTCTAATTGCTATCGACTGCGTATTATCTAATGACGGAAAACCTCATTAATGTTTCTCTTTGACCTAAATCTTAAATATGTAGGCCATCAGGAAAAATAAATACGGTCCTAGTCCACATTTTCAATAATACTTATTGTCTCATTTATTTTATTACCCAATTAACACATGAAACGATAAATTAGGCCCACTAACTATTTATTTGTTGCACTATCTTATATATTATTATCAATTATTTTCTACTAGCTTAATACTTTTTTAATATCTACAAAATAACTTAATTTTCTAGTCTCATAATTTAATAAGCATATAGAAAAAAAATTGGGTTATTACACTACCCCATGGTCTGGGCATCTGCGAACGCCGGCAGATATACCTCGTGTCTCCGGATAATAGATAGCTGCCACTAAAATCTGTACTGTTGGCCGGTACTTGGATCTGCACAAAAGAGTGCAGAGTGTAGTATCCGTACAACTGACCCCATGTACTGAGTAAGTGCCGAGCCTAACCTCGACGAAGTAGTGACGAGGCTAAGGCGGGGCAATTATAACTTAACCTGCAATAATATATGTATATAATTGTAACGACCCGGTCGGTCGTTACGTAGAATCTGCATTTATATTTACTGTTATTTCCTCGTCATAGCTTGGTTAAATCATTCTTGACGTGTTAGAGTTGGTAGGCTCGGAATCGGAATAATTATAATGAGAATTTAGTCACTTAGTCTTTAAAAATAGCCTTAGAGTTGGAAAAGTCAACTGAGAGTTAACTTATAGGTAAACGACCTCGAAATGCGGATATTATGGCTCGGATAGCTTGGTTAGGTGATTTGGGACTTAGGAGTGTGTTAAGAATATTTTTGTGAGGACCGGTGTAGAGTTAGACTTGAATTGGCGAGAGTTAATTTTTGGTAATTTCTGGTCGGCAGTGGAAATTAGGCTATCAAAATCGGAATGGAATTCCGACAGTTGGAACATGTTCGTAATGTCATTTTGGATATGTCTGCAAAATTTCAGGTCAATCGGTGTTGTTTTGGATAGTTTCGGCATCGTTGGTGGATTTTAGAAATTTCAAAGTTCTTAGGCTTGAATCCGATGTGACTTTGGTGGTTTGATGTTATTTTTAGTGTTTTGAGAGTGCAACTAAGTTTGAATTATCATATATGATATGCTGGTATATTTGGTTGGGGTCCCGAGGGGCTCGGGATTGATTTCAGATGGTTAACGGGAAGTTCGGAGTTGGAAATATGCAGCAAATCTGCTGCTGGTGCACCAGTGCTGGTGTGGTCGCACCTGCGGAAGGAGGACCACATGCGCTAGGTCCACAAGTGCGAAGACCTTGCGCAGGTGCGGATTTGGCTGTTCATGAAGGGGTCGTAGGTGCAGACGATTGGTCGCACCTGCGGAAGCGCAGGTGCAAAGAAGGAACCGCAGGTGCGGAAATCGAGGGTTTAAGTCATATGCGCAGGTGCGCACCTGGTACCGCAGGTGCGGGTCCGCAGGTGCGCTAATAAGGCCGTAGGTGCGGAACCCCTGGGCAGAAAGTGTAAATTAAAACCCTCCGCGACCATTAGACCTTTTAACACCATTTTTGAACGGAAAAGAGCTTGGAGGCGATTTTGAAGAGGGGAAATCAGTGTTCTTCGTTGAGGTAAATATTTTTCACCCTCAAACTCGATTATAGGTGATTAAGGAACATAATATCAGTGTTAAATTCATGAAAATCGGTAGAAAAAGGTGGAGTTAGGGCTTTAGATTATGAGACCTTTAGATAATGAAGAACATTTTGGTATAAAATTTGTCAAGTTCCGATACGCGGGCTCGGGGGGTCTGGTTTTGGCTAATTTCGGGTTTTGAGCTAAATTTGGTACTTTTAAATTGGAATTCATTCCTTAAGCATAATTTGATGATAACAATCTGAACTTGGTAGATTTGGACCACTCAGAAGCCGAATTTCGAGGCAAAGATATTGCAGAATAGTATTTTTGCCGGTTTTGAGGTAAGTAACATTTCTAAACTTGGTTCTGAGGGTTCGAAACCCCGAGCTAAATGATTTATGACTATAATCGAGGTGACACAAATGCCAAGTGACGAGCGTGCGGGCGTGCACCGAGTATTTGTGGGCCTGGCTTATCCCATGGCACCGCTTAGTGATTATTCCCTGATGATATCTATGCTTCTGTTAATGTGGTAATTGTGAACCTGTTAGAAACCATGTTAAGTATAAATGCTAGGATTCACGTCGAAAATGCTGAGACCCGAGTGGTCATATATTACTGTCTCCTTTTGTGATTATTTGATTTCATATACTCAGTCATGTTAAAGCATACCACTTCATATCTCAGTCTCAGTATTGTTAATTATATGCATACTTATCATTGTTTCGGGTTGATGGATGCATCTGCGATCTATCTGAGTGAGACTGAAGAGTAATGACTGAGTGATGCCGAGAGCCTGTTATTGAGACAGTTATGAGATCGTACTGCACACTGCAACAATATTAAATTATTCCTTCGTTGGCTTGATATGGCGCTTGGGCCACTAGGGCCCCTCCGGAGTCTTTACACCCCCAATGAGTGCATTGTTGTTGTGGGATGGATTTTCCCTTGGCATGGAACGTGTCCGAAGCGGATGTTATGTGAGGTATGGTTCGTCCCTGGACATGGATGTTGTCCAAGTGTTGTATTCTGGAGATGGACTTTCTCCGTGGGGATGGATTGGCCTTTTTCCTCAGTACGGAGTGACTACGGTCACCAATCATTATGTACATTCCGGGATGGACTTTTCCCTGGGCCTGAGAGCCATATACGGTACTGAGTGGACTGCTGTGTGAGGGTTGTGAGCACTATGTGCATATCCACACTGGTTTCATACATATATTTTTATGATGGCATGTAGAGTATACTGGCATACTTGGCATATTTACTCATTCTGATAAACTGTTAGCATGTCTAATTTCTGTATATTGTTTATTGTAATTTTTGAGGTTTTGTCCATCACTACCTCTCATCCCATAGTTTGGGTTCGTTACTTCTGAGTTGGTGTACTCACGTTACCCCCTGCACCTTGTGTGCAAATCCAGGTACACCGGGACCAGGTAGTGGATATTGAGAAGCTGTCAAAGTTTTAATTGGAGTTGTCGAGGTAGCAGCTGGCGATCGCGCACTTACTTTGAGACTATGTTATCTATTTCTTCATTTCTCTATTTTATGATATAGCAGCTCATGACTGAGTGACACCAAATCCGGGGTTGGAAATTTTAAATTTTTGTTTCAAATATTGTTTTCAAACTTCATACTCTTAGTATTATCAATAATTTCGTTTAAAATTATATTTTTACTGGAACTAAATTTAGCTTAGGTAAAAGGGGCGGCTTGCCTGGTTCCACGACAGGCGCCATCACGACTCCGAAATCGGGTCGTCACAAGATCGTATCAGAACGCTAGGTTAAATAGGTCTCACCAGTCATGAGCAGGTTTTGTAGAGTCTGGCGGATTGGTACAGAGACGTATGTACTTATCTTCGAGAGGCTACATAATCCTTAGGAAAAATCCCACATTATCGAAATATGCCGTGCGACTCTGTTGAATTCTGGAACTAAACTTCTGTTGTTTTCATTCTCTCACATATGGTGAGGACTCGTGCTACCGATCGTGGTGATCAGACACCAGCAAGACTAGCTGGAGGTCGAGGCCGTGGCAGAGGGAGGGGTGCAATGCGCTCAGCAGCCGGGATAGTACCTGTGGACCCTCCTACTGCTCTGGATCAGGTACCCGTAGTTTAGATCCCAACGGGACAGGCTCAGGCACCAACAATGCCCATTGTGATTCCAGGTCTTCAAGAGATCCTAGCCCAGATTTTGACGGTGTGCACCAACCTGGCACAAGCCATCGCCATGTCTACTGCTTCTACTTCTCAGGCCAGGGGAGGCACTCAGACTCCAGCTACCCGGACACCTGAGCAGGTTACTCGGGGGCTTCAGACACCGGGGGCAGTTCCAGTCTAGCCGGTTGCCCCAGCCCAGGAGTTTTTGGTCCCAGCTGTGGCAGATGACGAGTATCGCATATTAGAGAGGCTTAGTAGACCTCAGCCTCCGATTTTTAGTGGTACTGAGGGTGAGGACGCCCAGGGCGTTTTGGACAAGTGTCAGAGTATCCTTCGCACAGTAAGGATACCGGAGGCTAGTAGGGTCCCATTTACTACCCTCCAGTTCGCAGGAGCTGCACTCGCTTGGTGGGAGGCCTATGAGAGGCGTAGACCTGTTGATACAACACCCCTTACCTGGCGTCAGTTCTCCATTCTATTCCTGGAAAAGTATATACCGCAGTCCCGCAGGAAGGAGCTATATAGGGAGTTCGAGTAGTTGCGCCAGGAGGATATGACCGTGATGCAGTATGAGATAAGGTTCTCGGAGTTGGCCCGTCATGCTATTTGGCTAGTTCCCACGGATATGGAAAGAATCAGGAGGTTCGTTGATGGCATCACTTATCAACTTTAGATTTTTCTAACTAGGTAGAGGGTATCTGGCACTTCTTTTGAGGAGGTGGTTGACATTTCCAGAGAGATTGAGTCGGTTCGTCGCTAGGAGCGAATCGAAAGGGAGGCCAAGAGGTCTCGAGGATATGGGAGTTTTCGTGGGGTTCCTTCAAGGGGGCAGCCTCAGCCCAGTAGAGGCCGACCATTCAGGCAGGTTCAGCCAGGTCGCTCAAGTTATCGTGGTGGAGCAGTTAGTCATGATCCTCATAGTTCGCATTAGGTGCACCCATCTTTTAGTGCCCTGCCAGCTCAGAGTTCATCTTGGGCACCATCTGTTCAGATTTAATCTATGCCTGGTTCTTACAGTGGTTATCCTGGTGCTAGGGGTTCCCTTCAGTCTCCAGTGCCATTTTCGGAGAGAGGTCGCTTTGAGTGTGGAGATGTGGGCCATATTAAGAGGTTTTGTCCCCGTCTTGCGAGAGGTACTTATCAGCATAGGAGTCAACCCGCGGTTTCAGACTCAGTAGCTATATCACCCGCCCAGGCAGTAAGAGGTGGGGGTCAGGCATGTGGAGGTCGCCCTAGAGGGGGTGGTCGATCCGGTAGTGATTAGGCCTGATTTTATGCATTTACAGCCAGACCGGATGAGATGGCTTATGATGCCGTGATCCCAGGTATTGTTTCAGTCTGTCACGAGAAGCTTCTGTTTTTAATTGATTCTTGTTTTTCATATTCACATGTTCATCATATTTTAGGCCATTCTCTGGATACGCCCCGTGAATCTTTTGTTACATCTGTTCATGTGCTCGCCCTTGTGGGTGATGTTGTTGTTAGGGAGCGTGTGTATCGGTTGTATGTGGTACATATTGGGGGTCTGAAGACCCGGGTGGATGTGCCATTTTTGAATATGGTCGGTTTCGATGTAGTTTGATCAGATAGATGATGATAATTTTACGTATGACTTGATGTAGGTGTTTTGCACCAAATCAAATTGTTTGACTCCATAGAGCTATTGTGAGGGTGTTAGATAATGGCTATTGGGTTTATCTGTGCTCCGAGATGATCTAGGGGTTACCCGTCCCTGCTTCAGGGAGCGGCGATTCATTGGTATTAGGCACACATGGTGCAGTTCTGTTGTGGTCTTCTAGAGGAGTTGATTAAGGTAAAGTAGCTAGGTATCATAGAGTTTGGACGTATGAGTTGTGTTCTTTCAGATTCGTGTGATCTGGTTCAGGTATATACGGTGCGTGGAGACGTGATTCTAATCTTGTAGATGAGTTCTGACGTGGAATTTAGGCTCTAAGACGTAGGGATTAGGTTAGATATAGTGGCATTCGAATGTGTTGTATTATTAGATCGATGCGGGGTAGGGTGATGTGGGGTCGCCCCGAGGTATGTGCATGGTAAGGTTATTCGGCGGTTTGATGGCTTTTGGAACAACTCTTGGCACGTTCGAGGATGAACGTTTGTTTAAGAGGGGGAGAATATAACGACCCGGTCGGTCGTTACGTAGAATCTGCATTTATATTTACTGTTATTGCCTCGTCATAGCTTGGTAAAATCGTTCTTGATGTGTTAGAGTTGGTAGGCTCGGAATCGGAATAATTATAATGAGAATTTAGTCACTTAGTCTTTAAAAATAGCCTTAGAGTTGGAAAACTCAACTGAGAGTTGACTTATAGGTAAACGACCTCCGAATGCGGATTTTATGGCTTGGATAACTTGGTTAGGTGATTTGTGACTTTGGAGTGTGTTCGGAATATTTTTGTGAGGATTGGTGTAGAATTAGGCTTGAATTGGCGAAAGTTAGTTTTTGGTAATTTCTGATCGGCAATGGAAATTATGTTGTCGGAGTCGGAATAGAATTCCAACAGTTGGAACATGTTCGTAATGTCATTTTGGATATGTCTGCAAAATTTTAGGTCAAATTTCGGCATCGTTTGTGGATTTTAGAAATTTTAAAGTGTTTAGGCTTGAATCTGATGTGACTTTGGTGTTTTGATGTTATTTTTGGTGTTTTGAGAGTGAAACTAAGTTTGAATGATCATATATGATATGTTGGTATATTTGGTTGGGGTCCCGAGGGGCTCGGGATTGATTTCGGATGGTTAACGGGAAGTTCGGAGTTAGAAATATGCAGCAAATCTGCTGCTGGTGCACCACTGCTAGTGTGGTCGCACCTACGGGAGGAGGACCGCAGGCATGAGGTCCGCAGGTGCGAAGACCTTGCGCAGGTACGGATTTGGTTATTCGTGAAGGGGTCGCAGGTGCGGACGAGTGGTCGCAGGTGTGAAGAAGGAACCGCAGGTGCGAAAATCGAGGGTTTAAGTCATATGCGCAGGTGCGCACCTGGGACCACAGGTGCGGGTCCACAGGTGCGCTAATAAGGCCGCAGGTCAAGAACCCTTGGGAAGAAAGTATAAATTAAAACCCTTCACGACCATTAGGCCTTTTAACACCATTTTTGAACGGGAAAAGAGCTTGGAGGCGATTTTGAAGAGGGAAAATCAGTGTTCTTCATTGAGGTAAGTATTTTGGACCCTAAAACTCGATTATAGGTGATTAAGGAAATAATATCAGTGTTAAATTCATGAAAATCAGTAGATTATGAGACCTTTAGGAGTTGATTTGAAGGGTAAAACAAACTCCGATTTTAGCGTTCTTTATATGTACTCATGAGATGATGTAGAACATTTTGATATAAAATTTGTCAAGTTCCGAGACGCGGGCCTGGGGGTCGGGTTTTGAGCTAAATTTGGTACTTTTCAATTGGAATTCATTCCTTAAGCATAATTTGATGATAAAAATCTGAACTTGGTAGATTTGGAGCACTCAGAGGCCGAATTTAGAGGCAAAGGCACTGCGGAATAGTATTTTAGCCGGTTTTGAGGTAAGTAACATTTCCAAACATGGTTATGAGGATTCGAAACCCTAAGATAAATGATTTATGAGTATAATCGAGGTTACAATCATGCCAAGTGACGGGCGTGGAGGCGTGCACTGAGTATTTGTGGCCTGGCTTATCCCATGGCACCACTTAGTGATTATTCCCTGATGATATCTGTGATTTTGTTAATGTGGTAATTCTGAACCTGTTGGAAATCATGTTAAGTATAAATGCTAGGCTTCACGCTAAAAATGCTGAGACCCGAGTGGTCATATATTATTGTCTCCTTTTGTGATTATTTGATTTCATATACTCAGTCCTGTTATAGCATACCACTTCATATCTCAGTCTCAATATTGTTAATTATATGCATACTTATCAATGTTTCGGGCTGATGGATGCATCTGTGATCCATGTGAGTGATACTGAAGAGTAATGACTGAGTGAGGCCGAGAGCCTGTTATTGAGACAGTTATGAGATCAGACTGCACACCACATCGATATTAAATCATGCCTTCGNAGAAGTGATATAGGCATTCTTTGTTGAGCCAACTATCTATATTTTACCCACCTAATTGTTATGTATCGTAGTTAACCCCGTTGAGCCTATAATCCTGTTTCTTTGGCAACCACATTACAAGCCATATCCCTTTGTTTGAATCATTCATATATTTGAACCTTGTCACCTCTCGTAAGCACTGAAAAAGTGATGAAATATGGAAAAGTTAAAGTGTGGGGTGGTAGGTTGGTTTTTGAGGGGAATAATTGAAATAAGGAGAAAGGTGCACTGTTTGAAAAAGTAAGAGTCACTTGAGAAAAAAAAAGAAAAAAAAATAAAATAAACAGTTGTATTATTGTGAAAGAAAAATATATGTGGTGAGTCTTAATATAATTGTGCTTAAAGAAGTATGGGGTAATAACATTGATGTAAAGGTGTAGTTTGGCTTAATATAAGTTTGAGGTTGAATGCAAAAGTATATGTATTAATGTGCTTAGGGAGGTGTAGTCACTCTTATATCCAAATGTATCCTACCCGTTCTGCAGCCTATATTACGACCAAATAAAGTCCTACTTGATCCTAGACTGAATGAACTCGACTAGTAGAGTAGTACACTACAGGCAAGCCTATGGTGCATGCTTTGTGGCATATGAATATTATATCTAAGAGCGAGTGAATTCTTTCTATCTTGAGTTCCTAAGTGTTCTTAAATTTTATTGTGTGAGGAACTA
>ML304359.1:28358-86568 GCA_005239505.1 Nicotiana paniculata
AACAATTCTTGGAATAACGTGTTAAGTGATTTGCTTAATAAGTTGTGTACATGAGTGTAGTTTGATTGCTCGAGGACGAGCAAATGTTTAAGTGTGGGGTATTGATGTGTGGCTAGAATTCATGGTTTAACACGTTATATGCCTTACATTTTATGTGCGTTAATGATAAAAATACACTTTTTATGTGCATAATGGAGTCTATTTCATGTGTAGGTGCATTGGAGATGGAAACAGAGCTAAAGGGATGCATGACCGTCGAAAATATGCTCAAGAGTCGAAAAGGAGTGAGCCGGGCTATAGCCGGGCGTTTTGGCCTTAAAGCCAGGCCAACCCGCGCGTTAGTGGGGCGTTTGGCCCCTAAAGCTAGGGTCAGCCTGGCGTTAGTGGGGCGTTAGACCCCTAAAGCCAGGTCTGCCCTGGCGATAAGGGGGCGTTTGGGGCTTAACGCCTGGGTCCCTGTCCGGTCAATTCCGAGTTTTAAAGGTTTTAAGTGTTTNTACTCAGTGAAGCAAACATTGATTTTTAAAGCTTTAATTTATTATTTTGTAGTTCAATTATGAAAGTTATTTTAGAATTGATTCTTATGAACATGAGTAGCTAATTTTCTTAATCTAGGGTTTTGATGGAACCCGTTGGAGGATAAACTTATTGTGATATTAATATAGTTTTGATTGGTTGATTAATCTCTATTTGTTCAACTACGTTCTTGTTGTAGTTGATTGAAGGGCCCTCAATTAGCCGCTCATATTTATTATGTATCTACTTGAGAGAGAGTGCATATTTAGTTAGTTGTTTGAACAACATCACTTCCGGAGTATAGACGAAAGTCATAACCGAGGGTTTAGAAGTTGGATTAGANTCAGTAGAATTAGTAAAACATCACCAATTTATATTAAATAGTCTTGAGAGAATTGATTGAGTAAAAGTTGCGTATTCTAAAGCCTTGATTGATACGTAAGTTCCCTGTGGGATCGACTCTGGGCATAATACCCCCGATTATATTTGCAACGCCCGAGTAGTCTTTTATAAGACATAGTTGAGCGTGATCACTAGGACACGACAAATAATAAACACCTATGCAATTCCATAATATATAATAGAAATAACGGCAGGAAGTAAACAATTAAGTACAAATACGGGGAGAACATGCTAGGGTACAAAAGGGGAGAACACTTATTGAGTAACAGAACATGACAACCGACTAGTAACAAAATAACAACAGGGAACAAACAAGTGCACGACATCACCCTTCGTGCTTTACTCTCGTTCTCACCAAAACAAGTGCACGACATCACCCTTCGTGCTTTACTCTCATTGTCACCAAAACAAGTGCACGACATCACCCTTTGTGCTTTTACCTCACAATGTCATGGCACGACATTATCCTTCGTGCATTATCTCTCATATCATGGCACGACATCACCTTTCGTACTTTTAAAATCACAACATAGGCACGACATTAACCTTCGTGATTTAAAATATAGAATCATGGAACGGAATCACCCTTCGTGATTTACACTCTTCCTCACCCAAACAATAACCAGAACACAATTTGGCAAGGAAGAACCACGATACAGACCATAATTTTACAACATCCCGGCAAGGGAGCAATAATAGAAATAGCACTGTCCCGGCAAGGGACACAGCTATAACCAATCTCAATGAACATACACTATAACCAAATAATCCTCAACCAAACAACTAATAAACAGTGTTCACAACCAAGTATTTCCAACAATTGAATAATCTCCAAAATGAAATGTACTTCATAACATAGTGGATATCGAAGAAAAACAGATATACTATATGTTGTGACTCACGGGCATGCTTGACAACAAGGTATAGGTACCCATCACCTTACCTATACATTGAACATGATAATAACACGTAGCACATATGACTCAACACCTATTCCCTCAAGCTAAGATTAGGCCAAACACGTACCTCGGCTCCAAGAATACAAATCAAGCCTCTAGCACCGCTTTTCCTTTTGATCCCGACTCCAAAAAAATATTATCTATAAATAATTGACTCAATAATATCAATAAATACAAAACAATTCAATTACAATGCTTAAATATAGATTTCCCAACATTCTTCAATAAATTTCAAAATTCGACCCCGGGCCCGCTTGGTCGAAACACGAGGTTCGGACCAAAACCCGATCACCCATTCACCCACGACCCCGAATATACAATTTGTTTTGAAATCTGACCCCAAAATGTGGTCAAATTCCCAAAAATCCAAAAAGCCCCAACTCTACCCAAAAACCCAATTTTTTTACCTTTAATTCTATGATTTTCGGCCTAGAATCTAATAAATGTTGATGAAAATGAAGGAAAATGAAGATAATACCACTTATAAAGCTAGGGTGGAAGAGCTCTTTAAAAATCGCGTATGGGGTGTGGGGAAGAAGGAGTTTGAGAAAAAATGGACTGAGTCCGGTATGGATTCTGTTTTTAGACAAAATAAATGACTGGGCGAAAAATACCCTGTGCGTTCACACCTGTATGAGTGCGTTCGCATAGGTTTACAGTGATAACACTCCGCGTTCGCGACTTACAGGGTACGTTCGCATAGCCTATCCCTACCCAGTCCCCCATACCCCTCTCTACTCTGTGTGTTCGCACCTGCATGAGTGCGTTCGCATAGGGTCCTAAACTACACTGCTCTCAGCCCCCTCACTACTCTATGCGTTCGCACTCCCTTGAGTGCATTCGCATAGAGTCAACGACCCCCTCCCCAAGCCTTGTGCTATGCGTTCGTGGTCAGACCTATGCGTTCGCATAGCACAAAATCTCCGAACCGAAGGATAACACTTCGATCTCAACTGACGAACTTGCCGAGCTAATATGGCTACCGGCTCCTAAAGCAAGTGATCGCTCTCCGACTGATAAATAAGAAAGACTACCCATACTGGCTGACTTCTAGCTCAAAGCATCAGCCACCACATTGGCCGTCCCCGGATGGTAAAGATGGTAATGTCCTAATCCTTCAACAGCTCTAACCATCTTCTCTTCCTCATATTCAACTCTTTCTGCTTGAACAAATATTGCAAACTCTTATGATCTGTGAACACCACACATGGCATCCCATACAGATAATGCCTCCAAATCTTCAATGTATGAACAATAGCTGCGAACTCTAAATCATGAACTGAATAGATCTTTTCATGAACCTTCACCTGGCGAGAAGCATAGGCTATAAGCTTGCCACCCTGCATCAACATTGCACCAAATCCCACCCTTGAAGCATCACAATACACGGTATATGGCCCTGAACCTGTGGGCACAACTAAAACCGGTGTCGTGGTCAAGGCTGTTTTGAGCTTCTGAAAGCTCGCCTCACACTCATTCGACCACCTGAACTGGGCACCCTTCTGAGTCAATTTGGTCATCGGGGCTACAATGGCTGGAAAGCCCTCCACAAACCGGCGATAATAACCTGCTTAGCCGAAGAAACTCCGAATCTCTGTAGCTGAAATGGGCCTAGGCCAATCTCTGACTGCTGAAATCTTCATGGGATCCACCTGAATACTCTCTGATGATACCACATGGCCTAGAAATTGCAACCGAACCCAACCAGAACTCACACTCGGAAAATTTGGCATATAATTGACTATCCTCCAGAGTCTGGAGGACGACTCGACGGTGCTGCTCATGCTCCTCACGGCTACGGGAGTAAATAAAAAAATCATCAACGAAAACAATCACAAATAATTCCAAATAGGGCATGAACACCCGGTTCATCAACTCCATAAAAGCAGCGGAGGCATTTGTCAACCCAAATGACATCACCAAGAACTCATAATGCCCATATCGAGTACGAAAGGCTGTCTTAGGGACATCAGACGCCCTAATCCTCAGCTTATGGTAACCAGATCTCAAGTCAATCTTGGAAAACACCGAAGCACCCTGAAGCTGGTCGAATAAATCATCAATCCTCGGCAAAGGATACTTATTCTTAATAGTAACCTTGTTCAATTGCCGGTAGTCAATAATCATCCTCATCGAGCCATCCTTCTTCTTGACAAACGACACCGGGGCACCCCACGGAGAAACACTAGGCCTATTAAAGCCTTTATCCAACAAATCCTGCAACTGATCTTTCAACTCCTTCAAATCTGGCGAGGCCATACGATACGACGGGGTAGAAGTGGGCTGAGTGCCCGGAGCCAACTCAAAACAAAAGTCAATATCCCTGTCGGGTGGCATACCCGGTAGGTCAGCAAGGAATACCTCTAGAAACTCAGGAACCACGGGCACAGACTCCATAGAAGGAACCTCAGAACTAGAATCACGAACATAGGCTAAATAGGCCAAGCAACCCTTCTCGACCATACGCCGAGCCTTCATATATGAAATAACTCTACCGGAAGAATGAGTAGGAGTCCCTCTCCACTCCAAATGAAGTACTCCTGGCAAGGCCAAGGTCAATGTCTTGGCATGACAGTCCAGAATAGCATGGTAGGGAGATAACCAATCCATCCCCAAAATAACATCGAAGTCAACCATATCAAGAAGCAAAAGATCTACCTGAGTCTCCAGACCACCAATAACCACTAGGCATGAACGGTAGACTCAATCTACCACAATAGAACCATTCACCGGGGTAGACACATATACATAAGTACTAAGAGAATCACGGGCCATGCTCAGATAAGGGGAAAAATATGAAGACACATAGGAGAATGTAGAACCCGGATCAAATAAAATCGAAGCATCTCTGCTGCAAACGGAAACCATAACTGCATCGGAGGCCTCAGCCTCAGGTCTGGCAGGAATAGCATAACACCGGGGCGGAGCCCCTCCAACCTGAACATCTCTGGGTCGATGTACTACGGGCTGACCTCTACCTCTCGTGGCCTGTCCTCCATCTCTATGAGTCTGACCTCCACCTCTGGCACCTCGACTTCCACCCCTAACTGGCTGAGGGGGTAGGGGTGCACCTGGTGCGGAAATCATAGCATGGGAACCCGGATGCTGAGAACTACTAGAAGCTCGGGGGCAATACCTAGTAATGTGCCCTGGATCACCACAAGAGTAACAAGCCCTCTGCTGCTGAGGCTACTGGCCCTGAAACAGTCCCTGTTGACAAGAATAACCACCCTGGAAGCTCTGAAGCGGTAGTGTACTGATATGAGCTGATGGTGCACTCCGGGATACCTGAAGCACTGACTGGAATGGCCTAGGAGGATGAACTCTGCCAAAGGAATCTCTGCCTCCAGATGAGGCACCACTGAATCGACTGGAATGGCGAGGTCTCTTATCAGACCTCTGACCACTGCCCTGCAATAAGACCATCTCAATACGCCTGGCCACATTGGCCACCTCCTGGAATGAAATATCAGTACCTGTCTCTCTGGCCATCTGGAGTCTAATAGGTTGAACTAGACCCTCAATAAACCTCCTCACCCTCTCATGATCAGTGTGTAGTATCATAATAGCATGTCAGGCCAAAGTAATGAACCTGGTCTCATACTGTGTAACAGTCATAGATCCCTGCTGGAGGCGCTCAAATTGCCTTCGAAGACCTTCTCTCTGAGTAACTGGTAGACACTTCTCCAAGAATAACTCGGAGAACTGAGCCCAGGTCAACAGCGAAGACCCAGCTGGTCTGGTCAAACAGAAATCCCTCCACCAAGTCTTGGAGGTACCAGAAAGATGGAATGTAGCAAAATCAACTCCATTGGACTCCACAATGCCCATGTTCCGAAGAACCTCATAGCAACTGTCCAAGAAATCCTGGGGATCCTCTGATGGTGCACCAGTAAATGTAGTAGAAAATATCTTGGGGAACCGGTCCAACCTCCACAAAGCATCGGCATACATGGCTTCCCCCTCAACTGTCTGTGCCACAAAACCCGGTTGAGCTGCTCCAGCTGTCTAAGGTGCTGGAGTCTGGAACTGAGGAGCTAGCTGCTCTGGTGTGTGGGTAGCAGGAGGTTGGGTCCCTCTCCCAGCCTGAGAGATGGCTGGTGCAGTAGGGAGAAGGCCGTCCTGAGCCACGCTCTCCATAAGGCCCACCAAACGGAGCAGAGCGTCCTGAAGAACCGGGGTGGAAATGAACCCCTCTGGGACCTGAGCTAGTCCAACAGGAACTGCCTGAGCAGGAATCTCACCGGCAAAATCTACCTGAGGGTCCTCTACTGGTGATGCTGCTCTAGGCTGACCCCTGGCTCTGCCTCGGCCTCTAGCACGGCCTCGGCCTCGTCCTCTAGCACGGCCTCGGTCTCGTCCTCGACCCCTTGTAGGAGCTGCAACAGGAGGATTGGGCTACTGATCGGTAGATGAGGAAGCACGCGTTCTCGCCATCTGCGAGAGAATAGAATAGAAAATCAGTTAGCATTTAGAATTCAAACCGCACGATAGAGAAGAAGAAATGTGAAGTTATCCCTAACTTTGCAGTCTCTGGGGGATAAGTACAGACGTCTCCGTACCGATCCCTTAGACTCTACAAGTTTGTCTTTGAATTGTGAGACCTAGGCAACCTAGTGCTGTGATACCAACTTGTCACGATCTGAAATCCCACCTTCAGGCCGTGATGGCGTCTAACGTTGAACCCTCTAGACAAGTCAACATTTTTGTTAAGTTTACCTGTTTACAATTGAAATAATAATAATAACTAGAACAAGTGTGATTAAAGAATGCGGAAGACTACTAAATTCAAGAACTTTAACGATGAATCTCATAAAAACTTTATCAAGTACACCCCAGAAACAGGTATCACAATCTCACGAACAGTCTAAGATTTTTCTAAATACAATGGTCTGAGATAAGTGAATACAAATGTCTTGGAATTACAGGATAAGACAGAAAATGAGAAAAAGGATAAGAGGTGACGCCAAGGCCTGGGGACGCCTGCAGGACTTCCTCAGTGTCGCCGTGGATTGAAAGATACTCCCTCGATCACAGTCCACCGGGTCCGATACCGTAATCTGCACAACATAAAAAAGTGCAGGTGTAGCATCAGTACAACCTACCCCATGTACGGAGTACGTGCCGAGCCTAACCTCGGCGAAGTAGTGACGAGGCTAGGACACGCCAAATAATAAACACTTGTACAATTCAATAATATATAATAGAAATAACGGCAGGAAGTAAACAGTTAAGTACAAATACGGGGATAACATGCTAGGGTACAAAAGGGGAGAACACTTATTAAGTAACAGAACATGACAACCGACTAGTATCAAAATAACAAGAGGGAATAAACAAGTGCACGGCATCACCCTTCGAGCTTTACTCTCGTTCTCACCAAAACAAGTGCACATCATCACCCTTCGTGCTTTACTCTCGTTCTCACCAAAACAAGTGCACATCATCACCCTTCGTGCTTTACTCTCGTTCTCACCAAAACAAGTGCACGACATCACCCTTCGTGCTTTTACCTCAGAATGTCATGGAACGACATTATCCTTCGAGCATTATCTCTCATATCATGGCACGGCATCACCCTTCGTGCTTTTACCTCAGAATGTCATGGAACGACATTATCCTTCGAGCATTATCTCTCATATCATGGCACGGCATCACCCTTCGTGCTTTTAAAATCACAACATCGGCACGACATTAACCTTCGTGCTTTTAAATATAGAATCATGGCACGGAATCACCCTTCATGCTTTGCACTCTTCCTCATCCAAACAATAACCAGAACACAATTTGGCAAGGAAGAACCACAATACAGACTTCCATAATTTTACAACATTCCGGCAAGGGAACAATAACATAAATATTACCGTTCCGGCAAGGGACACAGCTATAACCAATCTCAATGAACGTACAACATAACCAAATAATCCTCAACCAAACAACTAATCAACAGTGTTCACAACCAAGCATTTTCAACAATTGAATAATCTCCAAACTGAAATCTACTTCATAACACAGTGGATATCGAAGAAAAACACATATACTATATGTTGTGACTCACGGGCATGCTTGAAAACAAGGTATAGGTAATCGTCACCTCACCTATACATTGAACATGATAATTACACGTACCACATATGACTCAACACCTATTCCCTGAAGCTAAGATTAGGCCAAACACTTACCTCGACTCCAAGAATATAAATCAAGCCTCTAGCACCGCTTTTCCTTTTGATCCCGACTCCAAAACAATCGTATCTATAAATAATCGACTCAATAATATCAATAAATGCTAATTCAATTCCAAAGATTAAATATAGATTTTCCAACATTCTTCCAAAAATTCAAAAATTTGACCCCGGACCCACTTGGTCGAAACACGAGGTTCGGACCAAAATCTGATCACCCATTCCCCCACGATCCCGAATATACAATTTGTTTTGAAATCCGACCCAAAAATGAGGTCAAATTCCCAAAAATCCAAAAAGCCCTAACTCTACCCAAAAACCAATTTTTTTACCTTTAATTCCATGATTTTAGGCCTAGAATCTAATAAATGTTGATGAAAATGGAGGAAAATGAAGATAAGACCACTTACCTATGAAGCTAGGGTGGAAGAGCTCTTTAAAAATCACGTATGGGGTGTGGGGAAGAAGAAGTTTGAGAAAAAATGGAGTGAGTCCCGTATGGATTCTGTTTTTAGACAAAAGGAATGACTGGGCGAAAAATACCCTATGCGTTCGCACCTGTATGAGTGCGTTCGAACCTGTATGAGTGCGTTCACATAAGTTTACAGTGATTACACTCCGCGTTCGCGACCTATAGGGTGAGTTCGCATAACCTATTCCTACCCAGACCCTCGGACCCCTCTCTACTCTGTGCATTCGCACCTGCATGAGTGCGCTCGCACCTGCATGAGTGCGTTCGCATAGGGTCCTAAACTGCACTGCCCCCAGCCCCCTCACTACTCTGTGCGTTTGCACTCCCTTGAGTGCGTTCGCATAAAGTCAACGACCCCCTCCCCATGCCTTGTGCTATGCGTTCGCAGTCAGACCTATGCAGTCAGACCTATGCGTTCGCATAACACAAAATCTCAGACACCAACAGCTGACCAAAACACCATAAGTTTTAAGTTCAAAACCCCCCCGACACCTACCCGAAACTCACCCGAGCCCTCGAGGCTCAAAATCAAATACACAAACGACCTCATAAAAATCCTACGAACTTATTCAAGTAATCAAAACACATAAATAACATCATAAACATCGAATTAAGCCTCAAAATCAATGAAATTCTTTTAAACTTCAAAAACTTCTAATTTTTCCATTTTTGATCCGAATCACGTCAAACCAAGTTCGTTTCTCACCAAATTTCACAGATAATACATATAAGACATATTGAACCTGTTCCGGGCTCCGGAACTATAATACGGGCCTGGTTTCACAGGTTTCACATCAAATCCCATTTTCAAAAACCTTTATATTTTTCAGAAAATAATTTTCTTCAAAAATTCATTTCTCGGACATGGCACCTCGGAATTCGATTCCGGGCATATGCCCAAGTCCCATATTTTCCTACGGACCCTTCGAAATCGTCAAATCATGGGTCCGGGTCAGTTTACCAAAAATGTTGATTAAAGTCAATTTTATTCCAATTTCAAAACAAAAAATATCATTTTTATCAATTTTTGACATAACGGCTTCGCGGCTACATGCCCGAGCTGTGCATGCAAATCGTGATGCGATATAAGAAGGCTTTCATGGCCTCAGAATACAAATTTAGCTAAAATTATACGAGATGATCTTTTGGGTCATCACAAGGCCAATGCCTCACGCTGGTTGTGGCACTGAAGGCAGTGAGCGATTTGCAATTTTGCTTGCTTTCAATTCCGTTCTTCAATAGAATTAGATTTCCCTTTTTATTATTCTACACATGGGGAACAAACACCAAAGGGTGTCTACCCTTTGCCTTTTTTGTTTATTTTCTTCTTTCTTTTTCTTCCGCGTTTTATTCAATTTGCTCCAAATTTCTTTATCTTCACAGTACTTCATTCCTTCAGAGTTAAAATATAATATAATGCACAAAGTAATATAATTAACATTCAAAAGATGATTGAAAGTGCTAGAATGTGAGGTAATAATGGTTAAATATTTTCATTTTTCGCCGAACATCAATCATCCACCATCTCTCAGTATTATTTTTACTACTTTTCTTAAAAGTATTCCAGACCTCACGGTGTGAGATAATATTGTGTATGTTATTGTTGTACTTTTCTTAAAAGTATTCTTGTTTAAACCCATTTCATAATTAAATGTCGTTCTTTCTTTGTTAAACCATTTAATAGCAAATTTAAACTACTTAGAAAGGGACAATTATCTGACTTCTTTTTTTATAAGTATAATTGTGTTCTCTAATTTCTAAAGATAAATTTTAATTCCTTCGCTACACCCATGGTGATCCACTTCCAATACATAAGTTAAGACACGATATGTTTTGCCTTGGAGAAACTTTGGATCGGAGTTATTAAGAGTTCGTTATTTATGAAAGATCAGGAATAATCAATCATAAGGTTCGTGAGATATATGATCTGACTTCTTATTTTTCAAATCATGATTAGAAGTATGTTAGGAGATCATTTCAAATCAATGAACCAAAAAGTAAATAGCGATAAAAACATTCTATTTTCTTAAGTTTAGTTATTGCCTTATATATATATACTGTAGCAATCCTGAAAATTTTATGTTTGTCTTAAGACTCAAAATTTTAAAATTTTATGTTTAAGTCTAAACACCCTTCTAAATAATTTAAATATCTTATTTATAAAAAATACGAAAAGCTGCCCATTTGAGTCACAATGGTCGGCAAAATCTATAAACTTACGCTGCTAATTACTATGGCAAAAATTTATTAAAGATGCAAACAAAGGACTCAAAGGAACGAAAGAGACATTCAATTTTGATGCAGAAGAAAATTATGAGTTAGAACTAAAAGTGGTGTAATGATACAGTTCCGTACATACATTTAAACGTCGGTAAACTAGAAGTCAAATGGCTAACTTCTTCCTCTTTCTAAATATTTCCCCTCGTCCCTAAAATTCTGGATAGTTCAGGTGTTTTTTTTTAAGTGCTTATTTTAAATACTTGAGGTGTTTGGTTAGCTTTTAGAAGAAAAATAAGTTCATTTGTGAAGAAGTATAAGTTGTATTTCATATGCTAAAAAAGTAGATTTTTCCTAAAAGCAGAAGCATAACTATTTTCAAATTTATCTAGGAAGAAATACACTCAAAAGTACTTTTAAAAGTTTTGCCAAAAATAATTCCAGCTCAAAAGAATTTTTCAAGTTGATTAACCAAATACAAACTGCTTAACCAAAAATATTTTTTTCTGCCAATCTTTTGGAAAAAACGCTTCGCAAAATAAGCAAATTTTAAAAACTTAGCCAAATATGTTATTAGAGGATATTTGAGTAAGCTTATAAGTTAATCAAATTTGCTTATAAACACCTTTTACATTATCTACGTGCTTGGTAAACATTCAAAATGCTTATAAATCATAATCAGCCAAAAGTCAAAAGTTGAATTTCATCCTATAAAGACTTTTAAAAGTTTGAGCAAGAATTTTTAATATTTTATCCTCATATTATTTAATTCTCAAAAAACATTTCCCTAAAGAAAACAACTATCTTCCTTGTTTCACTACTAAAAAACTGGCTAATTTCGTCCAGGAAAACCAATCGAAATCGGTCGAAATTTGAGAAAAGGCGACCTATTTTCGATCGCTTTTAATTAGTCGAAACAATGATGGTCACTAAGGTGTTGCGACAGAAATCAGTCAAAATTTGCAACCGAAATCGGTCGGTTAATTTAATGCGTTGACTGACAATCAAACTACATATACCGACTGAAATGGGATGGTATTAATTAAATTTGTTTTATTTATTTTTCAAATACAGACCGAAATCGGTTAGAATTTTAAATATATAATAATTTTAGAAATCAGATATATATTTTTTTTGTATCGCATGTATACTCTTCAGCTCGAGATATCATAGTACCACAATACTAAATATTATTATTATATTATTAATTAGTACTAATATATATTATCATTATTATTTTATTAAATTCTAATTCTAGATATAGAATATTAAATCTTATTACTAAGCACTAACTACAACTCTTCCTATATTTGCTTATTTTTTGTTAGTCCACAGCTGTTGGACTCTATGGCATCAAAGCTCAACTTATAAGATGGAAAATGTCACGACCCAAATTCCATCAGAGGTCGTGATGGCACCCAATATCGTTGTTAGGCAAGCCAACTCTAATAACCTAGTGATTCTCATTTATTTTACGAACCAATCCTGTCATTTACTAAATGTTAAATTAAAAACATCCAATAATTAACAAGTTCATAATAATAGAGATATAACCCAAAATAATAGTCTACATAGTGTGTGCCAGGAACTAGTGTCACAAGTACTAGGGTAACTAGTAGAATGTAAATACCACTATCCTACTGCCTGAAACAGAGTAGACAGTACATAACAACAACAAAAGAAGAGAACTCCGGTATGCTGTTGAACGTCTCAGAAGGGGCAGCTCAGTGTGAGATCTCGATCAGGAATCAGGAACGCGCGCCAGACGAGTAACTACATGCACCTGCCTTAGATCCTGTACAGTTAAGTATATAAGCGTAGTATGAGTACATAAACAACATGTACCCAGCAAGTATCCAGTCTAACATCGAAGAATTAGTGACGAGGGCTCGACTTGACACTTACTAAGGCCAATATCAATAATATTTAGGTGTTACGCTAAGCATGAATATGATGACAGTCCCAAAACAAGGAGAAATAGGATATTACTTCTTAACAGTATATGAATTTCAGTCATGTCATGTAATAAGTACATTTCAAGCATTTAAGCAGAGTATATCACGGAAAAGTTCCACATAAATAACATGCGCACATCATGCCGAGGTCGTACGGACCGGTCCGACATAATAATAAAATGTGCACTGCCAGAGGATCGAATGGAGCGAACAATAGTTTCTTCTATTTCTACCGAGGCGATCGCCCCGATCCACAATTAGCAATTATTACCAAGTAAGCACACATTGCTCATTTATAGTCAAATAAATTCATACAAGTTCTCAAGTAAGTACGTACATCCGTTTATATTTATTTTGCAATCTCTAGCATGTCCTAGGTGATCTCAATAGTAAGAAAAAACGTAAGCATTTGCAAGTATGGCATGATACGGGTCCTAAACTACCCGGACAATTAGCATAATAGTAGCTACGCACGAACTCTCGTCACCATGTACGTACGTAGCCCCCACAGATAGTCACATACATTTATTTAATTCACCTAGGGGTTATTTCCCTCTTACGAGGTTAGAAAGGAGACTCACCTTGCTCCAAAGCTTACTTCAAATTTCAAGAACGCTCTCAAACCCTCAATTCGGAGCCAAACGATCCAAAACTATTCAAATGGGGTAAGATCTAGTCAATACAAACCCAAGAGTTCATATTCTAACTATTAAAGTAATTTTCCAACCATAAATAGAAGTTTCCTAAAATTCATCCTTGGGACCACATGCCCGGATTCCGAAAATTTTCGAGGGAAGTTATTACCCATAACCTAAGGATCAAGAATATATGATTTTTACTTCATTCCAGAACAAATTCTGTGGTTAAATCTTATTTTTATCAAAACCTTAGGTTTTTACTCTAAACCCAGAATTTTTACTAATTTATATGGTGTAATCTACCCCTAAACTATGTATTTAACTCACATTAAGTAGAAATAACTTACCTCACAATGCTAGGCTGAAATCCACCTCTTTGGAAGCTCCCAAATCGCCCAAGAAATGAATGAAATGTGTCAAAAATGTCACATTTTCCGTATTAAATGAAGGCACTGCCTTCAGCGATTTCCGCACCTGCGGTTAGGGGACAGCATCTGCGGTCTCGCTTCTGCGATGGAAGGTCCACATCTACAAAATTTGGCCCGGCTAGCTGGAGCCGCATCTGCGGTCTGGGGGCCGCTTCTGCGGAAGAAGATCCACAGCTGCGGTTCCTGGGCTCCTCACCTTGGGCCGCACCTGCGAGAGATTGGCCGCTTCTGCGGTCTCGCACCTGCGGCTGGCAAACTGCAGGTGCGGTTATGACAGATGCTTGGAGCTTCAGCTCTTTCCAACATTTTCTAACTTGACTCGAGCCTCGTCTAATTAACGCTGGGGCCCTCGAGGCCCCGCCAAAATATACCTACAAGTTTGAAATCATAAAACAGACTCTCTCGAACCCTCGGAACACCCGAAACAACGATAAATCTAAGAATCACCCCCTAAAACCAATTGAATCCAACTTATGAACTTCAAGTTCTTCATTCTACCTCCAATGTAACAAAAAACACTAATACTACTCGGATTGACACCAAATTTTCCGTACAGGTCTTAAATAACAATACAGAACTATTCCCGGTCTCGAAATTTCGTTTGCACTTTGATATCATAAAAACCAGCTCCAAACCAAATTTAAAGAACTTCAAAATCCTTAAGGAATCAACTTTCAGTATTATGCGCCAAAACGCTCCAGGGTCATCCAAAACCCAATCCGGACATGCGCCCAAGTCCGAAATCATCAGACGAACCTGTTGGAACCTTCAAACCCTGATTTCGATGTCGTTTATTCTAAACATTGACCGAAGTCAAACTTGGCCTTTTAAGCCAACCATAAGGAACCAAGTGTTCCGATTTCAACCTAAACTTTTCCAAATCCCGAATCAACCATCCCCGCAAGTCATAAATCAGTAAAAGAAAGTACAAGAAGTCTTATTTAGGGAAACAGGGTCCTAGAAAGCAAAATGACCACTCAGGTCGTTACAGAAAAGATCACATCTTTCGGCCGATGTGGGAAGAGAGCATAAGTTCAAATATTCCGACCGAAATCGGTCGATATATTTGAAATATTTTAATAAAAAATTATTTTCCCATAGAAAAACCCACTAGTTCTCTTCCCATGGAATATTTATGTACTAATCTATCAATTTTATTGTTTGTTTGTTTGTTTCTTTTTACTAATCTTCAGTTTTACTAATCAATAAAAAAATATTTCAAGTGAATAAAATTATGATTAAATTTTAATGTAAAAATATAATTAGTTATTTTTTCTAAAATTTCATATATAATCCTGAAATAACACATTAGTTGTTTTTTTATAAAAATATATATTAACTAACTGGAATTAAATATATCGTACATTGGTTAAGTAATTAGTATATACGCTATAAGCTATATTCAATATGTATGTATATATATATATATATATTCATTTATAATCCTGAGATAATACATTAATTGTTTTTTATATAAAAATATATATTAACTAACAAGAATTAAATATATCGTACATTGGTTAAGTAATTGGTATATAAGCTATAAGCTATATTCAATATGTATGTATATATATATATATATATATATATACACACACACTATATTATACTATATGTATATCTCATATAGCTTATATACTATACGCTTAGTGTGTGTGTGTGTGTATATATATATGAGGCCGTGATCATTTAAAGCTTGGAATCAGAGCCTAGGAACTCTCATGGTAAATATGTGATAGATCTGAAGTATTCAACATAGATATGAAGTTATTGGAATGAATCTGGGAGAAACAAGTACAAAAAGTACTAGACTTGAAGAGGTTGATATACCTCAAAACCTTGATTTGTTAAACAAATGGACAATTTGGAAAGTCTCTATTAAAACAATTAATGATTATGGTTGGTTTGATAAACTATCTTCAAAATAATTAATAAAAATAACTAAACAGTCTTTAGCTTTAAGTTCGCCAGAACAGACTATTCGTTTATTAAATAAATATGATGTTAATTTATATAAAAGTCATTATAATTATCTGCATATTGGTATGGTTCAAATTGCTTTTAAACCATTAACCCTTAAAGGGTTACCCGAGACATTTTTGGTGGCTCTTAGAGAGGCTAGAAACTTGAATTTTTGACAGTCTCTGATGGGTTCACTTGAATCTACTATGGCCTATGATCGAGTATATTTTAATACTCAACCCAATCTTCAATTAGCTCTTTCTGATATTAATATACTTGATGCATTGACATTAAATGTGAATATGCATGGTTATAATTATGCACTTGGTTCTGAACTTATATGATTATCTTACAGAATTTATTTCAAATTATTGTCCACATTAAATCCAAGATGTAAATTATACGATACATCGAATTAGACTATACTGGTGGAAACCAATTTTGCTAAGTATAATGTCACCACAAGGAGACATATTAAGTGGAAAGAAATTAATTTCCCGTCTACTTGGACTTCAAATTCGGTTATATCCCCAAGTCAGATCACTAACGATGTGTCAAATAGTGAATTTTTGCATGTTACTCAAAATACGGATGGTAGGATTGGTATTAAATTTGATGATAAGTCTACTATTTATAACAGACATTCATTTTCTAATAATATACTTTTACCTGATATTCAACATATTTCTCCTGTTGAACCAGTCTATGGACCAGCCCGAAATAATGTAACGACCCGACCGGTCATTTTGATATCTAACACGTCGTTTGGAGGTTTGAGGCCATGATCAACTTCATTTCAGGTATTATAAATTGTAGGCGTGGTCAGAATTCAATTTTGCGAAGTTCAGTGTCAGATTGGAAAGAAAAGTTATCATTTCGGAAGCCTTAATTTGGAAGAATTGACTAAGATTAGATTTTTGAGTAAACGACCTCAGAAGTAGGATTTGAAGGTTCCAGCAGGTTCGTATGATGATTTACTACTTGGGCGTATGTTTGGATCGAGTTTTGGATGACCCGGGAGCATTTCAGCGCACATTATAGAAGTTAGCATTTTAGAAGAAATTTCATAAGTCTAGGTTGAAGTGCATTTCAGTGTTATTGATGTCCGTTTGGGATTTCGAGTCTGGGAATAGCTCCGTATGGTTATTCCAGTGTTAGGAGCCCGATCGTAAATGAATTTGGATGTTCGTAGGTCATTTTGGAGTTATTTGGCTAAGTTAGAAATTTGAAGTTTTAAGAAGTCTGACCGGAAGTGGAAATTTTGATATCGGGGTTGGATTCCGATTCTGAAAGTTGTGATAAGTCTGTAATGTTGAATATGACTCGTGTGCAAAATTTGGGGTAAATCAGACGTGATTTGATAGGTTTCATAATCGAATGTAGAAGTTTAAAATTTCAAAGTTCATAAAGTTTGAATTGGAGTGCGATTCATGGTTTCGGCGTTGTTTAATGTGATTTGAGGCCTCGAGCAGGTCCGTGGGATGTTATTGGACTGAGTCATGTGATTAGACGGGGTCCCAGGGGGTCTCGGGTGTGTTTCGGGGTGGTTCCGAATCATTTTCCCGTGGTTTGCTGTTGCTGGTTTCTGGTGCAGCTGGTGTGCTTCGCGATCGCGGTCATTGGTATGCGATCCTGAAGAGAAAAATTTGGGAGCTGGGCCAAGGGCCATTTGGCTTATGCAATCGCGAAGGATGGAGTGCGATCGCGAAGAGGAAATTTTGAGGCTGCTGAGAAATGCTCATCGCGATCGCGACATGGCAGACACGAACGCGGAACTGGGATTTCGGAAGCCTATGCTAATGCATGTAGGCTTATGCGAATGCATAGTAGGGTCAGTGCTGGGCAGAGTGTTTTAAAAGCAGGATTTGGTCATTTTTCTCTTGGTTGGGCGATTTTTGGGAGAGCTTCAAGTGGGGATTTTCCTCATCTATGTCAAGGTAAATTGTTTTTACTCATTTAAAGTTAAATACAAGATTTGTATATAGATTTGGTCATGGAAATTAGTAAAAAATTTGGGGTTTTTGTGGAAAGACCTAGAATTTGTATATTTTATTTTTACCACGAATTTTGGCATGGAATTTAGAGTAAATTATATATTTGAGTTAGTGAGGCTATGGGTAAAGTTTATATTTGAAGAATTTTAGAATCCGGGCACGTGGGCCTGAGGGAAATATTTTCAACTTTCCGATCGGAGTTAGGAATTTATAATTGTTATAAGTATTAGAGTGGATTTTCATTCGCTTGCCCGTTATTTGGATAGTTTGGGGTGTTGTGCATCAAGTTGAGTCGTCGGAAGGGCTTGGAGGCCGGTTATGAATCTTCGGACTGAGGTAAGTCTCCTTTCTAACCTTGTAAGGTGGAATTGTCCCCATAGGTGAAATAATCAATCATGTGCTACTATTTAAGGGGGCTATGTACGCACGAGGTGACGTGAGTTCGTGCGTAGCTACTATTATGCTTATGTCCGGGTAGTCTAGGACCCAAAAGCATGTTTTATTTGCCATACTTGTAACTTTATTGATGAATTTGGAAATGATTAAACCTTATCAAAATTGGTAAATGAATTTCTAGAAAAGATTTAAATACTATCTTCGCGTCCATTAAAGGAGAAAGTTTTCACTTCCTTGGGTAATTGTTTTCTTGATAAAATGTGAATTATTGTGTGGATGTGTGTATCTATGAGTACCTGAGTCGCATGTATGATTCACGAGAAGGATACCTCTATTATTTATATATGATCGCGTCACATGATCGATTTGCGAGGGGGATAATAGATGCATCTATGGTTCGAGCCGTTCGACCATTCGGCAGTGCACAATTTACATTTATCGTTGGTTCGAGCCGTTCAACCCTCGGCATTTCTTCGCTTTATATTTGCTTTGTACTTTTTGAGATTTTTAACTGTTTACTGGCTTTGAATTATAAGTTTTCAACTGAAATGACGAATATTTAAAGTTTGTAATTGTGGAAGAAGTTTTTATTTCCTATCACTATTTGTTAATTACCTATGATATCCATGCTTAGTGTCACCCTTGATTTTATTAAATTGACCTATAGAAAGTGTCAAATACGACCTCTCGTAACTACCTCATCGATCTTAAGTGGGATACTTACTGGGTACACATTGTTTTCGTACTCATACTACACTTGCTGTGCATTTTTATTGCACAGGTACATGTATATCTCGTGGCCCCGCTTGACCCAGTGATGTGGCTGGCCTGGAGACTTAGGAGAGCTGTTTCCCTCGAGACGACTCGCAGCCAACAGAGTCTTCCTCGGATGTATTGTACTTTCTTTACTGTCCCATTTATATTCTGTACGGCTACTGTAATTCATTTGTTTTTTCTTAGAAACTGCTCATGCACTTGTGACACCAGGTTCTGGGATGACTTTGGGATGTATTTGTCGATTGAATTATTTAAAACACCATTTTTTACTCAGTAACTTTATTTGATCTTTATATAATTAAATAAAAAGTAACGATTTTTGAAAATACTAAAATAGGGATTTAATTAACCATTGAGTGATGTCTTGCCTGACTGTGGTGTCTGGCGCCATCACAACCTTGATAGATTTTGGGTCGTGACAACCTGATAATAGAGCACTAGGTTCCCTTATGTCTCACGAGTCATGAGCAAGTCTAGTAGAGTCTTGTGGATAAGTACGGAGACGTTTGTACTTATCTTCGAGAGGCTACAGGGCTGTTAGAAGTACTTCACTTATTGATTCCTTATCTTGCAGTTTGATTTCTTTGAGGCTTATGCCTACGTTTCTTCTTACCCACTCTTACACGTCGCAAAGCGCTTGCTATAAATCGAGAATTTAAGGAATTGTAATGGTACTACAGATATGGTGCGTGATGTTTTTCCATGCGTAATTGTTTGGGGCTATTGTTGTTGCTCTGCGAGAGAATATTATGTTGTTTCATCTCAGTAGTTGCGTTTCTGAGAGCTTTGAGGCTATGCTCAGGTTGTTATGATGCTTATGATTTGTTATCGCACGGTATTGACATGATGATAGGAGGCTTGTGTATATGTCGGGGAAATGAATGACTTGATAGGAGTTATACTCGGAGCGTGATTCCGAGATTTTAGTATTTTATTTCCGTCGGAGGAAAGACAATTGGACTATAAATGATCAGGTTCGGGTTGATAGAGTAATGAGACTGGGTGTTCTCAAGAGAGGTGGAATCTTCATCTGTGATGTGGCATCATCGTCTTTGATCGAATATGATGTGTTAAGTTCGCCGGTGCTATGGTTTCTTCGGTCGCATTGGGTCAGAGTAATGTGAAGTAGTATTAAAGAAGCAGATGTTAGAGATCGTGGTGTGCGGTGGTTCAGGATTGAATAAGTATTTCTAACATAGGTGGCTTGAGGAAGATGATCTTCGGAGGGTTTCTAATAGAGACTGATATTTATTTGAGGCAACAACTGGGCAGCATACGATGAGGAAAGACACGTGGGGAGTGTCAGGAAATGGTCAAATTACTAGAAGGCCAGGTGTAAGAAGTGAGAGTGAAGCAGTTGCTTAAAGGAGTGAGTTTGACCAAAGTGGGAGAGCGGCAGCACATCATAGGAGTTATGTGGTAGAATGGATGTACATCTTGAGGAGAAGTTTCGAGTGATTTGAGAATTTTAGTGGGCGGCGATTGGGTCCACTGGCTTAAGCTGAAATATTGACTATTGCGACGGGAGATGGGATGCAACAGGAAGAAGTTACTTGGTATGAAGAAGGATGCAATATAGCTTGGGATTAGAAGATATTGTCGCGCATCTAGTAGATGTCCATGAGGAGCGGACAAACTGGTAAGGTTGGTAAATGAGAACGGGCGTAGGATGGGGTATTGATGTCGTAGAGATTGTGCAGTGCAACATCGCTGGAGGATGTCGGTTCGTAATTTTCGCAGGTGGTTATCTTCGGTGAGCAAGATCAGTGGTTGCGTAGTTGGTGGAGTTTATGCGAGGGATTTTACTGACTATTCAGCAAGGGGTCAAATATGAGAATGTGGTAAATGACTCAGAGTGCTTGTGAAATGCTAACAAAAGGATTTAGAGGAATATGACGGGTTGGTTGTGCAAGATCGCACCAGCAATAAAGAAAGGATCTTGGTGGGTTCTAGATTTGTGTAATAACGACTTCAGGCTATGTGGGAGAGTTCCACCGCCTATGATTGGGTTGCATGGTTATCTACTGGTGAAAATTCGGGTTATCGGCATATTAATGGGTTGTTACAGCCAAGGGAAGAAGACAAGAGTGGTAATTGAGCATAGGATTTGATAAATCTGTGCAAAGGTTGGCCTTATTGAATCAGGTTTAGGCTTTGGAAGGATTCAATATTTATGCTTAGTACAGAGGTAATTTGCAAGGGAAGTGATTTGGCCAGGTGCTTATTCATGATGGGTGTTCAGGTGCCAGCGAAGACGTGGAGTGGATTATGTTCGGGACCAAGCTAGAGAGGGTGACTCTCAACAACAGTCCTAGTAAATTTCGAAGGTCAGAATGTGGTGTCTAAGGCTTCAAGCCCCCAGTATGGTTAAGAATCGAGCTTTTGCAGCGGAATTATGAGAAAGAAGAAATGGTTGTAGTGTTCTATGTTATCTACGGCATGCAGGTTGGTATGCCAGTCAAAGATGTGAATATGTGTGCAAGGAGAGCATGAATCGGTTCATGGGTCAAGAGACGAAGAGGTTCGGTGAATGAAGTCACTCGAAGTGAGTGCGAATTGATTTGCTATGTGTTGATTTGGAGTTATCATCATCCCTAACGTGAGTGCGAATTGGATTAAGGTATAAGCTGGGTCGTGTTATATGAGCTTATCGAAGCTTTATTTGAATCCTACTGCGGTATTGTGGCGGTGTTAGCGTATGGGCATTGTGAGTTATTGTTCATATTGTTTTATGGCTTGATCCAAGTGGGGGAGTTTGATGTCGACAAGTTGATTGCGCGGCTAAGTGTCGTATCAGTTTCAGTTTGAGGTATACGGGTGAATCAGTTATGTTCTACAGAAGTGGAGTTTGAGAATGACGCGAGTAATGGAAATTTGGAAAAGTTAGATGGTCAGCCATGGTGGAATTGGCGCAGTGGCGGCAGTAATCAGTCCTTTCGTCATGATGAGTTATGCGTGTGATTTGTGACGATACGTGTGGGGTTTGATGGCCGCCGTAATCGATTTTATTTGGAAATACCCAAGTATTTTGGGCCTGTTAAGTAGAAAATTTTGGTGGAAAGACCTAGAATTTGTATTTTTGATTTTTACCACGAATATGGGCATGAAATTTAGAGTAAATTATATATTTGAGTTAGTGAGGCTATGGGTAAAGTTTATCTTTGAAGATTTTCGGAATTCGGGCACGTGGGCCCGAGGGCAATAATGTCAACTTTCCGAGCAGAGTTAGGAATTTATATAAATTGAATTGATATAAACATTAGAGTGTATTTTCATTGGTTTGCCCGTTATTTGGATAGTTTTGGGGCATTGTGGATCAATTTGAGTCGTCGGAAGGGCTTGGAGGCCGGTTATGAATCTTCGGAGCGAGGTAAGTCTCCTTTCTAACCTTGTAAGGAATTGTCCGCATAGGTGAAATAATCAATTATGTGCTACTATTTGTGGGATATACGTAAGCACGAGGTGACGGGAGTCCGTGCGTAGCTACTATTATGCTTATGTCCGGGTAGTGTAGGACCCAAAAGCATGTTTTATTTGCCATACTTGTAACTTTATTGATGAATTTGGAAATGATTAAACCTTATCGAAATTGGTAAATGAATTTTTGGAAAAGATTTAAATACTATCTTCGCGTCCATTAAAGGAGAATTTTTATCACGCCATTGGGTAATTGTTTTCCTGATAAAATGTAAATTATTGTGTGAATGTGTGTATCTATGAGTACCTGAGTCGCATGTATGATTCGCGAGCAGGTTAACTCTATTATTTATATATGACCGCGTACCATGATCGATTCGCGAGCGGGGTAATAGATGCATCTATGGTTCGATTAATTCGACCCTTCGGCAGTGCACAATTTACATTTATCGTTGGTTCGAGCCGTTCGACCCTCGGCATTTCTTGCGCAATATTTGCTGAGTACTTTATGCGATTTTTAACTATTTACTGGCCTTGAATTATAAGTTTTCAACTGAAATGACGAAGATTTAAAGTTTGTAATTGTGGAAGAAGTTGTTATTTCCTATCACTATTTGCTAATTACCTATTATATCCATGCTTAGTGTCACCCTTGATTTTATTAAATTGACCTCTAAAAAGTGTCAAATTCGACCTCTCGTCACTACCTCTTCGAGGTTAGGCGGGATACTTACTGGGTACACGTTGTTTTCGTACTCATACTACACTTGCTGTTAATTTTTATTGCACATGTAAATGTATATCTAGTGGCCCCACTTAACGCAGTGATGTGGCTAACCTGGAGACTTAGGAGAGTTACTCCCCTCGAGATGACCCGCAACCAACAGAGTCTTCCTCGGATATATTGTACTTTCTTTACTGTCCCATTTGTATTGTGGACGATTATTGTAATTCATTTGGATTTTCTTAGAAACTGCTCATGCACTTGTGCCACCGGGTTCTGGGATGACTTTGGGATGTATTTGTCGATTTAATTATTTAAAACAACGCTGTTTACTTAGTAACTTTGTTTCATCTTTATATAATGAAATAAAAAGTAACGATTTTCAAGAATAGTAAAATAGGAATTTAATTCACCATTGAGTGTTGGCTTGCCTGGTGTCCGACGCCATCACAACCTTGATGGATTTTGGGTCGTGACAATGTGGTATCAGAGCACTAGGCTCCCTTAGTTTTCACGAGTCATTAGAAAGTCTAGTAGAGTCTTGCGAATCGGTACGGAGACATCTGTACTTATCTTCGAGAGGCTACAGGGATGGAATCAGACTAACACGTCTTACAGTGGTTCCGAAATTTATGAATGGAATCTTGATGATTTGACTAATGGAAAATTGACTATTCATGTGCATAGAATGCTTATGTATGCAACTATATGTAAAAGTGTAAAAAATACAGATAGAACTATTTGCAAAATGATTATTGCAGGTTTTTACTGGCCAACTTCGTGGCTGGTGGGATAATCATTTATCTATTGAGGAAAAGGCTTCGGTTATTAATGCAATAGCCACTGACGAAGGAATTGATAACTTAGGCATGGCTCTAGTAAAAAATAGAGAAGATGATGTTTATACCCTTGTTCTTACCATTCTAGAACACTTCAATGGTAGATGTCCCAATCAGTATGAGACCGTTCGTACTTTTTGGAATGGTCTTAGATGTAGAACCCTTAGTGAATTTAGATGGTATAGAGATACCTTTATGGGTAGAGCTATGGAATTACTCGTATCTTAAGATGTATATATGGTATAGTATTATAACGACCCGTTCGGTCGTTTTGAGCTCTAGTGCATCATTTGGCGGGTTGAGGCCATGAGCAGATTCACTTCAGGTATTATGACTTGTACGCATGATCAGAATTAAATTTCGGGAAATTCGGAGTTGGTTTAGAGAGAAAATTCTCATTTCGGGAGCTTTAAGTTGGAACATTTTCTAAGGTTGGATTTTTGAGTAAACGACCTCAGAATCAAGATCTGAAGGTTCTAGCAGGTTCGTATGATGATTTTGGACTTGGGCGTATGTCTGGATCGGGTATTGGATGACCCGGGAGCGTTTCAGCGTCTATTGTGAAAGTCAACATTTCGGAAGAACCTCATAAGTTTGTGTTGAAGTGCATTTCAGCGATTGTCAATGTCCGAGTGGGATTTCGAGTTTGGGAATAGCTCCGTATGGTGATTGTGATACTGGGAGCGCATCTGGAAGTGGATTTGGATGTCCGTAGGTTATTTTGGGGTCATTTGGCGAAAGTTAGAAATTTGAAGGTTTTTTAGAAGTTCACCCGGAAGTGGAATTTTTGATATCGGGGTCGGATTCTGATTCCAAAAGTTGGAGTAGGTCCGCAATGTTGAATATGACTTGTGTTCAAAATTTGAGGTCAATCGGACATGCTTTGATAGGGTTCGGCATTGAATATAGAAGTGTGAAATTCTAAAGTTCATTAAGCTTGAATTGGAATGCGATTCGAGGTTTTAGTGTTGTTTGATGTTATTTCAAGGCTCGACTAAGTTCGTAATGGGTTGTGGAACTGGTTGGTGAAATTGGACGGGGTCGGGGGGGCCTCAGGTGGATTCCGGGTGGTTAACAGATCAAATTTGGAATTTGAAAAAAAATGGAGGCAACTGATATCTGGTGCACCAGCACCTGCGAGGTATTGGCCGCAGGTGTGGTGGGAGCAGGTGCGACATTGAAGTTTCAGGAGTAGGTCGGCCGGCCAAGCTGAAGGACCGCAGGTGCAGAGCTTTTGGCCGCATCTATGCAAGCGCAGAAGCGGAAGAGGGCGCGCAGGACCGGAATGGTGTCTTGCACCCGCGAAGTCCCAAGTCCGGCTCCTGGACCGCAGGTGCGGAGGTTGGTACTGGGCAGCGTGTTTTATAAAAACGAATCTTTGGCTCATTCCTCAAATTTCTTCACTTTGGTTGGACGATTTTGGAGCCTTTGAAGAGGGCGATTTCATCATCAATCATGAGGTAAGTTAATCCCACCTCTTGTAAGTTAAATACATAGTTTTATTGTGGATTTAGTCATGGAAATTAGTAGAAATATGGGGTTTTGGTGGAAAAACCTAGAATTTGTAATTTTGGATTTGTTACCACGAATTTGGGCATGAAATTGAGAGTAAATTATATATATGAGTTCGTGAGGCTATGGTTAAAGTTTATCTTCGAAATTTTTTTGAATCCGGGTACGTGGGCCTGATGGTGATTTTTATCGACTTTTCGATCGGGGTTAGAAATTTTTATAAATTAGATTATAATGGGTATTTGAGCATATATTAATAGGTTTCATAATTATTGGCTAGTTTTGGGGCATTGTGCATCGATTTGAGTCATCGGGAGGGCTTGGAAGCCGGTTATGGAACTTTGGAGCAAGGTAAGTCTCCTTTCTAACCTTGTAAGAGGGAATTAATCCCATAGGTGAAATAAGTAAATATGTGCTTCTATTTGTGGGGGCTATGTGCGCACGAGGTGAAGAGAGTCTGTGCGTAGCTACTATTATGCTTATGTCCGGGTAGTCTAGGACCCAAAAGCATGCTTTACTTGCCGTACTTGTAATCTTATTGACAATTTAAAAGGCTTAATCATATCGAACTTGGTAAATACATTTCTAAAAGGCTAAACGTTGATGAATTGTCCTTTCTTTGGTTAATTGTCCCTTGATGAATTATTGATTGACTGTTTGAATGTGTTTATCTTTTGTGGAACAGGCTGAATGCCTCGGTAGATTAAATAGATACATCTATGGTTCGCGCCATTCGACCCTCTGGCAAAGCACAATTGAAATATTGTTGGATCGGGCCGTACGACCTCGGCATGATTTGCGCATGCTTGTATTGCTTGTCTTGCAAATTTATAAATAATGATATTACCTCCTTGGCCTAAGATAAATTGTTAAATGATGAAAATGAATTTAGAAATCCCTTGTTGTCAAAAGGACTGTTTACTTGTTTCATAATTTCCTTAAGTTTACTGTTGTTTTTAATGAAATCCACGACTAATTATATTATTAGTACATTACTGTTGGACCACTAGTATGTGTTGGAGTCGACCTCTTGTCACTACTTCTTCGAGGTTAGACGGGATACTTACTGGGTACGCGTTGTTTTCGTACTCATACTCACTTGCTGTGCATTTTTGTTGCACATGCACATGTATGTCTAGTGGCCTCATTGGGCCCAGTAGCATGGTTGATACAGAGACTTAGGTGAGCTTCATTCCACGAGACGGCCCGTAGCCAATAGAGCCTCCTTCAGAGTATTGTACTTTTTTTCTGTCAAGTTTATATTCCGGACAGTTATTGTATTACATTTTAAATTTTTAGAAATTGCTCATGCACTTGTGACACCGGGTTCTGGGATGACTAGGACTATTCAGTATTTAAATATGTTAAAGACGTTATTATTTACTCAGTGAAGGTCATTATTTATTGTATAATGTAAGGTAAGAAATGATTTCAAAATACTAAGAAAATGAGGATTTAATTAACTTCTTGGTGTTGGCTTGCCTGACGGTGGTGTCCGGCGCCATCACGACCTATATTGGATTTTGGGTCGTGACAACATGGTATCAGAGCACTAGGTTCCTTTAGGTCTCACGAGTCATGAGCATGTCTAGTAGAGTCATGCGGATCGATACAGAGACGTCTGTACTTATCTTCGAGAGGCTACAGGATTTTAGGAGCACTTCCTTTCTTGATTCCTCATCGTGCAGTTTGATTCATTTGAGGCTTATTCCTTCATTTCCTTTTCATTTCATACTATGCGACGTGAAGCGCTTGCTATAAATCGATAATTGATGAATTGTAATGGTACTACAGATGTGTTGTGGGACATTTCTTCATGCATAGTTGTTTGGGCTACTGTCGACGCCTTACAAAAGGATATTCTGTCGTTTCAGCTCAGTAGTTGTACTTTTGTGAGATTTGAGGCTATGCACAAGTTGCTATGATGCTCATGAACGGTTATAGTGAAGTAATTGATGTGATGGTAGGATGCTTGCCCATATGTCTGGGCAGTGAATAACTTGAAAAGAGGTCAACTCAAAGCACGATTCAGCGATTTGATATTTTATTTCCAGCAGAGGAAAGACAATCTGACTATAAATGTTCACGTTTGGTTTGATAGAGTAACGAGACTTGGTGTTTTCAAGTGTGGTGGAATTTTCATCTGCGACGTGGTGTCATCGTCCTCGATTGAATGTGTTAAGTTTGCCGGCGTTGTGATCTTTTAAAATTCGCCTTTGGGGCAGGATATTGTGAGAAAATATTGGAGAAACGGATGTCAGAGATTGCAGGGTGCAGTGGTCCAGGATTGAATGGGTATTTCTAATGCTGACGGCTCAAGAAAGAGGATATTCGGAAGGGGTTGAAGTTAATAGCGATCTATCTGGGCAGCAAAGGATGAGAAAGGACATGTGGGAAGCGTCATGCCGTGGTTAAATTTCTAGAAGGCTAGGTGTAAGAAGAGAAAGTTGAGTAGTTACTTAAACGAGTGAGTTTGACCAAGTGGGAGAGTGTCAGCGTAGCATATGGTTTCAGTGGCAGGATAACTACACACCTTAAGGAAAGTTCATAGTGATTTGGGAATTTTAGTGGACAGTGATTGGGTCCACGAGCTTAATTTGAAATATTGGCTATTATATGGCGGGGGATTGGATGCAATGGAAAGGAGTTGCTTGGTATGAAGAAGGATGCAATATAACTTTGAATTGGAAGATATTGTCGCACATTTAGGTGATGTCCATAAGGAGTGAACATACTGGTTCAATTGGTGAATAAAAAGGGCTCAGGATGGGTCATTGATGTTGTAGTGATTGTACAACGGCATTGGAAGGTGTCGGCATGTAATTTCCACATATGGGTTATCTCCTCTGAGCAGGTCAGCGGTCGCGTGGTTGGCGAAGCTTCTGCAAAGGATTTTACTGACTACCCAGTAAGAGGTCGAATATGTGAATGTTGGTAGAGATACAGAGTGTTCATGAAATGCTAACAGAAGGAATTCGAGGAATTTGGTGGGTTGGTTGTGCAAGATCATGTGAAGAAAGCATCCTAGTGGGTTCCAAAGTTTTGTAATAACAACTTCAAGCTTAGTGGGAGAGTCCCACCGCCCATGATTGGGTTGCATGGTTATCCACTTGTGAGGTTTCGGGTTATCGGTGTATTAGTGAGTTAATACAACTAAGGGAAAAGAATAAAAATGGTAAATTGAGCAGCGAAATTGATAAAGGTGTGTTATAGTTGGCCTTATTGACTCATGTTCATTCTTTGGGAAGATTCAGGATTTATGCTTCGTACGGAGGTGATTTACAAGGGAAGTGATTCATTTGGGTACTTCATTGAGATGGGTGTTCATGGGCCAGCGGAGCCTTGGAGTTGATTATATTCCAGACCAAGCCAGAGTGGGTGAGTCTCAACAATGGTCCTAGTGAATTCGAAGGTTAAGAATGCGGTGTCTAAGGATTCTGAGCCCGCAGTATGGTTAACACTACACAAAACTGGAATTAGCTACGAATGTCACTGCTATCTGTCGCTCAAACGCTTGTAGCTAGCAGAATTTCTTGATAATCCATTGCTAATCCATCGCTAAATGAGATTAGCGAGGAATTTTTCTATTTAGCTACATAATTTGTCCGTCGCTAATACCTGATTTTTTAGTAGTGTAAGAATCACGCTTTTGCGACAGTTATTGATAAGGTGCTCGAAATTTCCTATGATATTTTTGACTTGTTGTATAGCATTTAGAGTAAGGAAATGGGTGCATCAATTGAGGATGCGAGCTTGCGCACAAGGAGGGTATGAGATGGTTGGTAGGATTTGAGACAGGAGGGTAGGAGATGGTTGGTGGGATTTGAGACAACACGATCCCATGATGCAAGGCCACTCAGGATGAGTGCGAATTGAGTTGTTATGTGTTGAATGGAGTTGTCATTATTTATAAGACAAGTTAAGGATAAGTTGGAGGAAGTCAGGTCTTTTAGCCATGGTTGAATTGGCATGATGGTGGCAGTGATCTGTACCTCCAGCATGATTAGATTATGCATGTGATTTGTGGCAGTACGTGCGAGGCTTGACGACATCCATAATTGGTTTTATTAGAAAGTATTCAAGTAATATGGCATGTTATGCGTAGGCGGATCCCGGAAGGGCTATAATGGTTTAGACCACTAGTTGAGGATTTGTACATTGTATGGTTATGAGAATTCATTCATGTGTTATTATGGCTCTCTTGGGATGAGTTAAGTAAAAGGTTTATATATGATGAAGTGTTAACCCTAATAGTGGTTCAGGAATTATGATAAATTCTTGTTCTATCACATATTTGCATGTTAAGGGCAGTGAGCGGTATGAATTTGAAAGTGCGGATCAAGGTTTTGGTTCGGTGTTGCCAAGGATTTCATGAGCTCGGAGGAGAAGGAAAAGGAGTTAGATGTTTAAAGTAAGATGGTATTGTTTTCGGCATCACCTAAGGTCGATGTCGTGTGTAAGAGGCCTTTTGTACTGAGGTGTGGATTCTTGAATTGTTTTACATCTTTAGTGAGGTTGGTGGTATGGATGTGCAGACTTGTTGCCTAGTGCAGAAGGTCATGGGAGCGTATCCCACGGGAAGATTGTATAAGTATGACATGTACTCACCTGATTGATTGAAGATTTAGGCCAAGTGTGAAGATTTCGGTAATAGCGCTAATTTGAGATTATATGCCTAGAGGGCGCACGGTTCATTTGGTTGTGGACTATGGGGGTGAATGGATTTAAATGTGAATGTGGGCTCTATATCATACTAGATGTGTTCATTTCAGCATAGCACTCCTCATGGAGGAGTATTCCGACGTGGGATGTTGTTTCGTCGTCAGTTATTTCATGTAATATTATGTTGTGCCGTATGACTTATGAAATGGCTTGATAAATTTTTTATGTGTTAAGGTTCCCTGTAGTGATGGTGTTATGTGAGAAGGATGGCTCTTGAGATTCAGATCATATATCGCACCCCAGTTGTGCTTAAGTTTTGTAGCGTATGGCTCTATCTGTCTCCCCAATATGGTATTATTCACTTAGCGTGCTTTTAGTAATGAATGATTTAGCTCGGTAAGTATCTCCTTACGTGAAGTTTATGTGTAGATCGCGTGGCACGCCGCCACGGGAATGTGTTTGGATCGGGTTGCACACTGCAACAATGTGATGTCGAGTATCGTACCATACATTAATTTTTTTGTGTTTTTGTTTCCCATTTTCTAAGGAAGGTTTATAGCACCTTTTCGATAGTCTAATTAGTTGCGTGAGTTGAGTAGTTCCTCCCAGAGTTCATTTTCCTTATGTATCACGTTCGAGTTTATGGTCGGTTGGCACATTGTGGCATCATGTGAGGCTGTTGGTCATGTCTGGGGTGGCTTATTGCCTGAGTAGCTTGTACGGGGTGAGATGAGATTATTGGATCTAGGATCAGTGCGATCTGATTATATGAAGTATATTAAAGAGAAAACACCATTATTTGGTTCATAATGGAGTGATGATTCTAGTCAGGAGGAGGGATTCAATGATTTGTTGACTCGGTAGTTGGTTATGAATTTCTACACACCTCTTCCATCGTGGCGGTATTGTAAGAGTTAGAACATGGCCTATATATATGTCATGAGGGCATTGTGAGCATCATATTCACGAAATGTCTGCTATTATAATCAGAGAGTATTATTATGGGCCTGTGAATGATGTGGTGCATGGTGTAAATTCAGCAAAGGTATGAAGTAATGTTCGAGTACATCGTGTGGTGATTGATACGGTGCTCGTATGATGGAAGCAGGCCTGGCAGAGAATTTCAGATATTGAAATTGAGCTCTAAGGCCTATCTGGGTAAGTAAAAGGGAAAATCTTCAGAATTGCTCGAGCTAATGTGCTCAATTGAGTTGTGGTAGCACAGATAGGTGCACGAGACGGTAAATAAGCAATTTCAGACAACTCCAGCGCAGTTCTTAGCACGTTCGAGGACGGACATATGTTTAAGTTGGAGAGAATGTAACGACCCGACCGGTCGTTTTGAGCTCTAGCACGTCATTCGGCGGGTTTAGGCCATGAGAAGCTTTACTTCAGGTATTATGACATGTACGCGTGATCGGAATTGAATTTCAGGTAGTTCGGAGTTGGTTTAAAGAGAAAATTCTCATTTCGGGAGCTTTATGTTAGAAAATTTTCTAAACTTGGATTTTTGATTAAACGACCTCTGAATCGGGATTTAAAGGTTCCACTAGGTTCGTATGATGATTTTGGACTTAGGCGTATGTCTGGATCGGGTTTTGGATGACCCGAGAGCGTTTCAGCGTCTATTGTGGAAGTCAACATTTTGGAAGAACGTCATAAGTTTGGGTTGAAGTGCATTTCAGTGATTATCGATGTCCGTGTGGTATTCCAAGTTTGGGAATAGCTCAGTCTCGTGATTCTTATATTGGGAGCGCTTCTCGAAGTGGATTTGGAGGTCCGTAGTTTATTTTGGGGTCACTCGGCGAAAGTTAGAAATTTGAAGGTTTTTGAGATGTTCGAACGTAAGTGAACTTTTTGATACTAGGGTCTGATTCCGATTCCGAAAATTGGAGTAGGTCCATAATGTGGAATATGACTTGTGTGCAAAATTTGAGGTCAATCAGGCGTGATTTGATAGGGTTCTGCATTGAATATAGAAGTTTGAAATTCTAAAGTTCATTAAGCTTGAATTGCAGAGTGATTCGTGGTTCTAGTGTTGTTTGATGTGATTTGAAGGATCGACTAAGTTCGTAATGTGTTGTGGACCTGGTTGGTGAAATTAGACGGGGTCCCGGGGTCCTCAAGTTTATTCCGGGTGGTTAATGGATCGAATTTGGAATTTGAAAAAGAATGGACGCAACTGATATCTTGTGTACCCGCAACTGCGAGGTGTTAGCTGCATGTGCGGTGGGCACAAGTGCGGCGTTGGAGTCGTAAGAGCGAGCAGGTCGGCCAAGGTGAAGGCCCACAGGTGCGGAGCTTTTGGCCGCATCTACGCAAGCGCAGAAGCGAAGAGCCTCTCGTAGAAGAGGAAGAGGGCGCAGAACCGGAAGAGTGTCTCGCACCCGCGAAGCAGCAGATGCGGCTCTTAGACTACAGGTGCGGAGGTCGGGACTAGGCAGTGTGTTTTATAAAAACGAGTCTTTGGCTCATATTCCTCACATTTTCACTTTGGTTGGCCGATTTTGGAGCCTTTGAAGAGGTCGATTTCATCATCAATAATGAGGTAAGTTAATCCCACCTCTTGTAAGTTAAATACATAGTTTTATTGTGGATCTAGTCATGGAAATTAGTAGAAATTTGGGGTTTTGATGGAAAAACCTAGAATTATATTTTCGAATTTGTTACCATGAATTTGGGCGTGAAATTTAGAGTAAATTATATATTTGAGTTCGTGAGGCTATGGGTAAAGTTTATCTTCGAAATATTCTGTAATTTGGGCAGGTGGGCCCGAGGGTGATTTTTATCGACTTTTCGATCGGGGTTAGAAATTGTTATAAATTTGTTTATAATGGTTTAATTGAAGAGGACGTGGCTAAGAAACCCCCACCATTAGTTGCGAGGCCACCACCCATGTTCCCCCAAAGATTGCAGAAAGTAAAGGATAATGCCGCGTATAAAAAGTTTCTTGATATTTTGAAGCAGGTGCAAAGCAATATTCCAATGTTGGACATCCTGCAAGAAGTGCCCAAATATGCAAAATACATCAAGTACATAGTGGAAAATAAACGAGGGTAACTGAATTCAATATTGTGGCACTCACTGAGGAATGTAGATCTAGAATCCAAAGCAAGCAACCTTAGAAATTGAATGATCCAGGTAATTTCACTATCCAAATCTCGATTGGTAAGCATTCAGTCGGGCGAGCTTTGTGTGTTATCTTGGAGCGAGCATCAATCTGATGTCCTTTTCTGTGTTCAGACAGTTTGCTTCGGGTGAGCCGCGCCCAACAACGGTAATCTTATAGTTGGCTGATCGCTCCCTTGCTCATCTGGAAGGAGTGATTGAAGATGTGTTAGTTCAAGTGGGTTCTTTCATATTCCCTGCTGATTCATTACCTTGGACTACGAGCCTGATCAGGAAGTCCCATTTATTTTGGGGCATCCATTCTTAGCCACAGACCGAGCTATTATTGATGTATGCGAAGGAACAATGGCGATGAGAGTAGGTGATCAAGTGGAGATATTTAATGTGTACAAAGCACTCAGATTGCTAGCCTGCTATGAAGAGCTATCCATGATTTGTGTAGTTGAAAGCAATGATATGTCATTGGTGCCTTATATGAGCCCCGTAGATTCTCTTGAACGAGCTTTGATTGGGAATGTAGAAGACATTGAAGATAAGATGATGGGAGAAATTGAACAAGTAATTGATATATCATGCAATTATGTCCATAGGTTTGGTAAGTTTGAGGATTTGGGCAGGCTTGTTACTCTGACCCTTCCTAAGCAATCTATTGAGGAAGCTCCAAAGCTAGAATTAAATCCCCTTCCAGCACATTTGTGCTATGTTTATTTGGGGAACTCTGAAACATTTCTAGTAATTATCTCGTCCAGCCCGACTAATGTACAAGAAGAAAAATTGCTCAGAGTACTTCGCAAGCATAAAAAGGCTGTATGCTGGACAATTGCGGACATCAAAGTAATCAGTCCATCGTTTTGCATGCATAAAATATTTTTGGTAGATGGACACTGCCCCTGTTTTGAGCAGCAGAGAATATTGAATCCTCTCATGAAAGAAGTCGTGAAAAAGTAAGTAATTAAGTGGCTCGACACAGGTATCATCTTTGCCATCTCTGACAGCAATTGGGCAATGTGTGCCTAAAAAGGGAGGGATGACTGTGGTTGAGAATTAAAAAAATGAGCTAATTCCTACTCGCACTGTGATGGGGTGGAGAGTTTGCATTGATTACAGAAAGCCCAACAAAGCAACCCGCAAGGACCACTTCCCACTTCCATTCATTAACCAAATGGTTGAAAGATTGGCGGAGCATGATTATTATTGCTTCCTTGAGGGTACAACCAGATCGTCATATGCCTAGGGGATAAGGAGAAGACCAGTTTTACTTTTCCTTATGGCACTTTCGCCTTCAAGTGAATGTCGTTTGGTCTTTATAATGCACCATCTACTTTCTAGGGATGCATGATGGCTATTTTCAACGATATAGTAGAAAAATTTATGGAAGTTTTTATGGATGACTTTTCAGTCTTTAGGTCTTCTTATGATGATTGTTTGAAGAATTTGAGCAAGGGTGTTCGGAGTTTCTTGGGAAATGCGAGATTCTATCGACGCTTTATTAAAGATATTTCTAAAATGTCTACTCCTTTGTGCAGGTTGCTTGAAAAAGATGTGACTTTCAATTTTGATGACGCCTGCCTGAAAGCATTCGAATAGCCCAAAAAGAAGCTGGTGGTTGCCCCCATTGTAGCCGCGCCGGATTGCTCCTTACCATTTGAGCTTATGTGTGAAGCAAGTGACCATGCTATTGGGACAGTGCTAGGCTAGAGGAAGGATAAAATGTTTTATTCCATCTACTATGCAAGTAAGACTCTTGATCATGCGCAGCTGAATTACACCACCACTGAAAAAGAGTTGTTAGCTGTGGTGTGGGCCTTCATGAAATTTCGAGCATACTTGGTGGGAACAAAAGTCATAGTCCACACCGATCATGCAACAACTAGGCATCTATTTACAAAGAAGGAATCTAAGGCTAGATTGATGCGTTGGGTTTTGTTGTTGCAGGATAGTATTGATAATATTGCAGCTGGTGATCGAAGATTTGCTACAGATTCTAAGGTTGTCAATGTAAAGGCTAAACATACAAGTGTTCAAGTTGAAAGTGAGCAGGGGACTCTGACTAAATATGCTGCTGAGGACCACACTGTTGGCACTAAAACGACAGAGCAAAAGGGTGTTGTTATGGAGGTGAACACTGCTAAATCAGTTGGTGAAGGTAAACCTACTGTTGATCGAGCATCAATTGATCCTAAGGTTAACAGTGTTGGGCAGTTGAAGGCAGCTGTTGCACAAATTTTTGAAGTTCAAGGTATTACTGCTGTAACTGATAGGGCTTCGAAGGAACATGCTACATGTTTGGCTAAAAACATATGATGTCCAGATGGTGGTTGTTAAGTTGCAAATTTGGAGACTAATGCTGCATTGAATGCAACAAGTGATCAAGCTGTTGCACCTCTTGAACCGGTGGAGAAATCAGTAGTAGCAGGTGTTGAAGGTTTTAGGCAAACTCCTAATTACCAAAGAAAAGCCAAGGATCAACAGGTTACTAAAGCAACCTCTCAACCTACTGATGCTAACATGAATGGACAGGAATTTGACAAAGGAGATGGTGTTACTGGAATTCTTGGCAAGCGAGATGCTAGTGAAGTTGGTGGAACATCTTCTAACAAGAAGGCTATTGATATGCTAGAAGCAGGTTCTCAATATGGGCATCAAACACTTGCTAAGGGCTTGTCTGTAGTGCATCGATCACCTAGCAAGAATGTATCTTCAAGTCATAAAAATCTGGAGGCAGCATCAGAGTTTAAGTGTTCTAACTCTTTTGATGCATTGGTCTGCGCACATGAACATGGTGAAAAAGATCTGCAGCATAAGAAGGTAAGTGCAAATTCAAAAATTAGGCAAGATAGGTCTCTAGGCAGTACAATGAACAAGCAGAATACAGGTGTTCCATTGGACATTGTTCCAGTTGTGGGGGAGCTAACGGGAAATCAAGCACATAGCTTCAATACTCCGACCTTGCAATTTTCCAGTCCTCACATGGAACAAATCATCAAAGATGCCCAGAACGCGATGATATTGCATGCTAATATAGTTAAGCAACATTTGGTAACATTGAACACCTCCTCGTTTGAAGTGCCATCACAATCTTTAGAATCTTGTGGTGAATATGGAGGCGACGCATGCCAATTGATGATGTCATCTGGAAAAAAAAATGAAGTTGTACAGGAAAATGTGAGGGGATGGCTATCAAGTCTAAAGTATGGGCAGACCAGCGCGAGTATGATGATGATGAGGGCTGGGGCGATGAGTATGCTGGAAATTCGTCGGAGGATGATCAATATAGCGAGGATGAAGGTGTGCTATCAGTGTGCTCACCATCAATGACAAAAATTGGAAGCTGCACGATATTAAGTTCCAGCAGCAAACTTAATGCAAAAGCTCTAGCTTTTTTGCCTAAATCTGGACAGCAACATATAGGAACAAACACAAATTCTGGTGCAATAACACCTAGTAAATCTGGGCAGCAGCAGCAGCAGAATGCAAGAAATTCAGGAGCTGCAATAACACCTTCAACTGTTGGAAAGCAGCAGCAGCAGCATTTAAGTGTGAAAAATCCTGCTGCTAGTTCTCTGAATGAGCTACATGAAGCAGCATTAAATCCAGAAAAGAAGCAGCTAATTGAAAGCACTCCAAAGTCAGTCGTGCAAGAGAAAAAAAAGGGACAGAAACAACAGAATACAATTGTTCCAGTTACTAGTTTGGAGGAAAGAAAGTTACTAGATGCGACGCTAAGCTCGAAATCTGCAAATCTGTGTAATCCCACTACTTTTAGCATTGGTCGTGTGAACAAGAACAGAAATAAGGTGCAAGACATAGTAATACAACAAAACAAGTCAGTGGTGGCTAATATACAAGATGGAAATACATTGACGACACAAGGTTTGGATCAAGGCATGCCACCTCCAGTGAATGTAGCCAAAGATATGTATGAAGAGGGAGAGGAAGATGATATTCAAGATCAATGCCGGGCAGAGGCAGCAAGAAAAGGTGATTTATCACCTATGCATAGCGGAAAAAGGAAGAAGACACATACAAGAGAAAAAAGTTGGGACGACAAGGTGAGTGAAGATGCAAACATAAGGCGACTTCCATTGAGAATTTCCAAACAAAAATAGGTTTTTCCAACTACGTCAACAAAGTCCACTCGTCCAAAAAAGAAACCATGAAGTTAGAAGACATTTTTAAGAAAGTTGAGGATGAAGAAAATCGTCTACAAGTTGAAGACTTCACAAAATTAGAGAAGAGTGAGATTCACTGTTGTTTCTACATATTTTTATTCTACCATCACATTAGTATAGTTTATGTAATATCATTACAGAGTATGTTATAAACCTTGTGATGATCATAGAATACCTAGTTCTAGCTAGTTCTCTCTTTTTACATGTATGTTAGTAGGTGAGGCTATTTTATGCCTCGATAGGATTAGTAAGGTAAGGTTTAGCCCAATAGTGTCTACCTAGATCCTATGCCTTTGGGAAAATACCCAAGTGACTATGAGATTATATTCCCTCGTGAGACTTTGACGGCAGCTACACCATGGTCCTCCACATGAGGCTTCCATATCGGGCATTGTGAGGCGCAGATGAGTGATTATATAGACAAGGCATAGAGGCAACACTACTGGTGCTATTGCCCCCCTTATTTGTACTTATCCTATGTGGTTATTTTTCTTTTTATTATTAATAAAACTAGCCCTAGGCTCCTCGCCTAGTGGATTTTCTTAAAAAAAGCTAGAAAGAGGTTTCTACATAATGTGAACTTCTACTATTGGGATGAGCCATATTTGTACAAGCACTGTGCTGACCAAATGATCAGGAGATGCATACCTAAAAAGGAGATCGAACTAGTGTTGTATGATTATCATGCATCACCTCATAGGGGACATCATGGGGGAGATAGAACAACTTCAAAGGTATTAAAATCCGATTTATTTTGGCCAACATTATTCAAGGACACCAATGCATTTGTTAAGAAGTGTGACCAGTGTTAGAGAGCAGGAACAATCAAAAAGAGGCATGAGATGCCTTTGAATAACATCCTAGAGGTCGAGATTTTTGATGTGTGGGGGATAGATTTTATGGGACCATTCCCATTTTCCATAGGAAATAAATACATTTTGCTAACAGTTGACTACATGTCAAAATGGGTATCGCATTGCCAACGAATGATGCCATGGTGGTAGCCGTGTTTGTGAAAAAGAACATATTTTCGAGATTCGGGACTCAACGTGCTTTGATTAGTGATGAATGGATAAACTTTTGCAATCCGTTGCTGAATAACCTTCTAGCTAAATATGGAGTCCGCCATAGAGTTGCGACGACATATCATCCTCAAACAAGTGGACAAGCTGAGGTGTCTAATAGAGAAATAAAACAAATCTTAGAGAAGCCGGTGAGTGTGAATAGAAAAGATTGGGCTGCAAAGTTAGATGATGCCTTGTGGCATATATAACTGCATACAAAACGCCAATTGGGGCATCTTCTTATAGGCTAGTTTATTGGAAGGCATGTCACTTGCCTGTTGAACTTGAACAAAAAGCATATTGGGCCATTAAGAAGTTAAATATGGACATTAAAGCCGCAGTCAAGAAAAGACTCTTGCAGCTGAATGAGTTAGATGAGTTCAGGTTGCACTCTTATGAAAATTCTAAGCTTTACAAAGAAAAGCCAAAAAGATAGCATGACAAGCATATCAAACCACGTCAGTTCGAGCCAGGCCAATAGGTATTATTGTTCAATTCTAGAGTAAGGCTATTTCCTGGAAAGTTAAAATTGAGATGGTCAGACCCGTTTGAGGTAGTGAGAGTCACTCCTTATGGTGAAATTGAACTGCGAGCTTTGAATGGTGAAACAAAATTTTTGGTGAGTAGACACAGAGTAAAACATTATTAGGGAGGAATAATTGGTCGTGAGAATATCAAGGTTGTACTAGCTGATGAGTAACCCATTTTTTATTGCTTTCGTAGCATAGTTTTTCTGTCTTCTTCTAGTTGGAGTACACAATTTTTTTTTGTTTTCTTTGTAGTTGTAAAAACCATAGGTGGGAATGTTGTGGGGTGTGTATAATGTACGTATTGAGTGCTCGGGTAGGAGGGATTTCATAAAAAAAAAAATTTCAGAAACGAGCGCCCAGGCCAGCGCCCCACGCTGCCTGGGGCGCACTTTACATTGTGCAACAAACTCCCAGCGCCAGCCTTAGCATGGGGCGCTAGGCTGGCGGGTGAACATGTAAGTTTTTTTTATTGTTTTTATTTTAGTTTTGTTTAAAAAACATCCCTCACCCATAAAAACCGACCTAATTACCTGTATATTCTCATACAATAACCCACACCCGATAACCCAAAACCACCCCCACCTAAATTAAAATACCCAATAACCCGAAAACCCCTCTTTTCTCACTAAAACGCAATTTTGGTGTCTCTCTCTTCTTCTTCTTCTTCCTCGTGTGTTTTTGTTGCTTTCTCTCAATTTCACAAAATTCTTCAACTTTTCTTGCTCACTTTCATCTCAAGACTCAAAGGTATGTTCTTCTTTGTATCTCTTTTCATGTATTTTGAATTCCTTAGTGTAATTTTAGTCTTCCTTCTCCAACAACCCCAATCCCCTAGGTCTCTTAAACATGCCTTGTTGTATTGTGGGTGGTCCTAATATGCACGAAATTGGTTGTGAATTTGTGTTTGAAGTAGTAAACTATAATTCCCTCTACTTCATGTTAATTTGGGAGGGCCACCTTGCTCCACCATTTTTGAAATAAGAGAAGAAAAATTGATCCCCACAAGGTGTTTGCTAAAATACCTAAGAGAGTAATTTGAACATCGGTGAATTTTGAGTAGTCGAGTGTAATTGTATATGAGGTTGTGCGAAGTGTGGGGTGTTTGGGGGCGTTGTATCTTGTTGTAAGCACTTGTAAGTACTAGTTAGTGTACTATATTAGAGTACTAATGTGAACTTTAGCTTTGCTTGCTTGCACCATAGTTAAGTTACGGCCATGTTAAACAACTTGAATTGTATGACATAGGGAAGTCTTGAGTACCTATAGCCTTGTGATGACACATTGGTGGATGTTGACCCAATCTTGTGATTCGATTATACATAGCCTTCGATTTTAAGTGTGGGATCATCTTTGCCTCTCATGATGACCTTAGGAGATATTTCTTGATTCATTCTCATCTTTGTGTTTATCATGTGTAGGTTGCTATGGCTCGTGACTGTGCCGCCAAAATAAAATTGGTGGGGAAATCCTCCACTACTGCTCCCCCTCCCAAGAAACACAAGCAAGGCAAGAGTGCTTACCGGCAAGCTAAGGGAAAGCAAGTTGCTAGAGAGTTGACGAGGCCACCAAGGCCTCGGGTGGAACTAGTCCGAGATGACGCCATCAAATGGGATGATAATTTTGTTCCATATGAGAGATATGCCTCCAAAATGGGGATAAATGTAAAGGCACTAAAAAGGAACTTCCTAGATGTACTTGCCAGGTTGATAGAAAAGAAGATAGATAAGCTCCTCGAATGTCTGGACCCTGCAAATTTGAGCACGGTACGAGAGTTATATGCTAACTGGAATGAGGGCATGTATAATTCATGGGTCATAGGAAAGGAAATACCAATGGATAGGCGATCCTTGTGTCACTTCTTGGGAGTTGATAGCCGTAATTCACGGAGGCTATGAAAGTTCGTCAAAAGTCCATGCTACCAGGGAATACGTCACAGACTTTGTGGCGTTGAATCTAATGTGAAGTGGACGAGGACTAAGGGAAATACTCACCTTGAGATGCTCCGGTTCGACTTCAACAAGAAGACCAAGGTATGGCAGAACTTTGTGTAGGCTAGATTAATGCCCGTCGAGCATAACAACGAGTTCACTCGCGCTCGAGTGTGTGTGATCTACTTTCTAATGACCGACCGACCCCTAAATGTGGTTGAGCTCATGGTTGGAGAAATGTCCCCACCCGTTTGGGAGGGAGGATCAAAAGGTTCTTTTTTGGAAACACCCTGATGCGGTACATGCTATCTCGTGGGGTAACGAAGTACCCTAGCTACGATGAAGTAGTGGAAGCATCCATGGCATTGCTAGACATCACATACTTGCTAGAGTCCACGTCAAAGCTCGCCAATTCTGATAGGAATGAGAGGGACAAAAATTTTAACAGGTATCTTTACAATTCCCTCAATGTTATAATGAGAAGGCTAGGGGCGTCAGATGAGGAGCGCATGCACTTGCAAAATGATCTCTCCAGTTCTTCCAAGGAGATGTTGGCATAGCACCAGGCAATCCGTCTGAGGATTAAAACACTAACAAGGGATCTGACAATGAGGATGCGGATGATGATGAGTTACGGGGCCAATGGCTTTGGTACCCTTAGGTGATGATGATGATCCCATAGCTGCAGTTGTGGGCCGACTAGCAGGGAGTTCTTTCTTTCCATCTTACTCTATTTTGAATTTATTATGCATCGGTTACTATGCATTGTTTAAGTGTGGGGTTGGGGGAATACTCCTTGACTTGTAATTGTATAACATTTTTTTTAGTGTTATTGTTTTTTTTTACCTTTTAGCTTAGTTAAAGACTAACATATCCTAATGAGCTAGATTACACAAAAAAAATCCGAAAAGCTCGGACTTTTCCTGACGATGGATTTGTTGGACAATTTTCTTAAGGGATTAAAGTCCTATTAAAAATACCAAAAAGATTTTCTCATGTTTTTAGGATAGTTAGGTAGTATCCCTTGATTTTTCTTTGGACGCTGGTTCTTTTCCTAGGGTGTAGCTCGAACCAGGTGTTTTGGTGTGTTTTATTTTATTAGGAGTAGGATAAGGGAGAAAACTGAGGTGCTTTGAGGTACCTGTTGACATGATTGGTGTTGGAAAATTAAGTTATGGCATGCGCTCTGTCTTCCTTAATATTTGATGTGAATTGTAATGCCCAAGTAAAGTAAGTAGCCTTCTCTTTGGCGCCTTTTATTTTTCAGTTGGTTGACTTGTATGCCACCTAGTGCATTGTTGCTTAAAATTCTCAACATGCTATGCTTGCTTGACTTGATAGTCGCACAGAACTGTCTTGAGTGAGTCAAGTGCCATATGTGTGTCAGGATTGTTGATATTTTGTGCTATCTTGTGTAGTCTAGAACTTGCCCCGTGTGTTAATCAACATGAAATCATTAAGTTGTGATAGTCTAGGAGATGACGTAGGCATTTCTTGCTTGACCATAAAGGTGCTTGTCATTGAAAAATAAAATTTTTCCCATTGCTAACCCCTTTAAGCCTATAGACTGTTTCCTTGGCACCCATATTACAAGCCGTGCTCCTATATTGTTCTTAGTTAGAGATTGGTGAACCTTTACCTCCTATGGCACTTAGTCTCTAAAAGAAGTAAGGTGAGAGATTGGGGAGTGGTGTTCGAGTGGAAGCATGAAAGGGCCCTTAAGGTGCACTAAAATTGTGAAAGAAGGTCACTAGCCTATGAACTTTAATGAATGGAGTGTGTGGAGAAAAAGAAGAAAAAAACAACAACTAAGATTTCAAATAATGTAGAAAGACACACACCTCCTAAACCTTCTAACTCGTGCTAGTGAACCCATAGAGGTACTTTATTGAAAAGAGGGCTATGTTATATATGGTGTACGACAAGTGAATGGGTTGAAAAGAAATGCGCTTGATTTGTGAGTGTAGTGTATTAAAGTGCTTAGGAGGGTTAGTCACTATTCCTAGATGTATCATATCCATCCCTTTGTCGACATTACAACCTTAAAGTCCTAATTGATCTTAGATTTGTCTAGCTTAGATTAGTAGAGATGTACACTACGGGCAAGCTTATGGTACGACCACGGGATGCACATGAATTCGTTGTGAGGGTGAGTAAATGTTGTTCAATTGTGTGATGTCCTTGATTTATGTTCAATGACATGTTTTAATGTATGGACTACTTTTATATTCACTCTTTTGTTATTGGTGAGGGCACTTGGTCTCATGACAGATTTGTGATGTTGTACACTTCCTTTTGTTGGGTGAGTGCGTGAGTTGAGGATTCTTAGTGGTAACGAGTTGTATTTTGAGGTAAGGTGGTTGTGGAAGAGGTTTCTTGAGTGGTTGAATAGCATTGTGTATACTTGGGCTAGTTTAAAAATGAGAAGAATGTGAAATTCGTGTGTTCATGCTTAATTGCCGATATCGATCATAGTCCAAAGGTATGGTGTTTGATTGAATTAATGGTGAAGTGCTCTTTCATAGTGATAGGTACGTTTTAGGGGTTAATATAGTTCCATTGCTCGAGGATGAGCAAGAGTTTAAGTGTGGGGTGTTGATAATCGTCTTAATGTATGCATATTTTGATATATATCACCTCACATTTTGCTCATGTTTCGAAGATTTGAGATGTATAATATGATGATTTGTGCTAATTTGTGTTATTTCTATATATATGAATCATTCGAATGCAATTTGGGAGGAAAGGGCGCAATTTGGAGAGAAATTGGGAAGAAAAGGCAAAAGTGAAAATTTAAGGGTCACACGCACTTTATAGAGTTGTTGAGACGTTGAGTGCTAGGGCCAGCGCCCCACGCTGCCCTGGACGCTCAAAGTGTGAAGTTGACCTGTTTCGACTACGACTCGATTATTTCGATCCCAAGACACCCCCAACTCATATAAAAAGCCAACCTAAACCTATTTTGAAAGGGGAGACACCACTTTGAAGAGGGAATACGCACGAGAAAAATCTGGGAGCGAAGAGATCTCAGTTTTCTTCAAATTTTTCTAGTATTATCAATTATCCAGCACTTATAAAATTGATTGCTATTTTCATTAGTGGCTAAAATCCATAGTTTTGGGGTTGTGATTTAGCCATGAATATTGTTGTTTAACATTGACTTAACCTTGATTACAATTGACTAATATATTGTTGTTTCTTCAACTCTATGATTAATTGCTTAATTGTCTGGCCAGTAGTTTTGTTCTATTTACTATCTATGCTATGTTTCGGAAAGCCATGTTTAGATTAGAGAAGAATTGAACTGAGCACGATCTTAACTCTTTAGAGAGAGGGGGCGGATTTGTGGTTAGGATAGGAATGTACCTAGTCACCGTGCTTAATTAAATATCATAATCTTAATGTGTTGTTAATAGATTGATTTCATAGGAAAATAGGCGTTAATCTATTTTGAATAGGCGAGTAGTACTTCGAGAGAAGGCTATGAGAGCAATTGTTCGATTAATTAGCAACCATGAGTGAATTGTATGAAAGGCAGAGTTAACTAGAACACGATAGGATTGGTGAATCGATTACAACCCTGGAATATTTGTTTCTACTGAATACATCACAATTATTTTGCTACTTGATAATCTAGTTACTACTTAGAATTATAGTGTAATATAATCACATTCCTGAACATGATTTTGGCTTCACTGAATAACAATCTTGGTGAATTTACTGGGTAGTTGATACAAGTCTCTGTGGGTTCGACACTCAACTTATCATTTTATTACTTGTATGACCACGTATACTTGTGTGTGCGTTTGGGAGCAACAAAGAGACTAAGGAAAAAATATAAGATAGAGAAGAAGAAGGGAAGGGCAAGGGAGAGACACATAAGCTGTAAGCATTTTGAGAAAGAGAGAAAAAACAAAAAATGATAGACCTTAGATTCGAACACACAACATTCTGCAAGAGTTGAACCCACTTGGACCGTCAGACCAAGGCACAAATTTGTTTGAGCAGGTTCAATAACTTTAATTTTATACCAGTCTGTTTCTCTGAATATTATTTTCCACATAAAAATAGTAAAAAAATATTTATGAAGCTGGTTCAACTTAACCCCCTTGACCCAATGTGGGTCCTCCCCTGCATGACATGTGGAACCGAAGACAGGCAAAAGACAAATTGCGTAAGAATTAAGACCGGGGACAACAACTGCGGTTGGTATCGGATAGACCACAAATGGAGCATAATCAACGAGAGCGGATAGAATATATGGCACTAGATGACATTTAATGAAGAATATTCCTAGTATTAAGCCGTTGCAGAGAATTTTAGCATTCATGGCCAGACGTTACACACTCATCAATGGCCCCCTTTATTTTCATTTAAGAGGGCTTGATTTGTTTCCTAAATATACCTATAAATAGTGGATTAAATAACCATTAGAGGGATACAAAATCTTTGGCAAAACTGAAGCTACATTTTATTATCAAGCTAAACAATACAACTTTATTTTCTGCTTTACATTGCTATTAGTTCTATGGTCGGAGGCATCACTCCCGGAGCTAGACCTGCCATTTCTGTTGATTTTTATGATAAGTCTTGTCTTTTATCTAATTTATTTATTATTTTTGGATCAAATCGACTCGCTTGTCTATAAACCATGTAACATATTCAACTGTACTATTTTATGAGTAAATAGTTTGGCACACACCCCGTGGGCTTAGACAGTTGCGTAATTGAGTTGATCATTGCATCTATTACTAACTCGTTTGATTCTCTATTTCATAGAAAATTGTAGATGATGGCTAACAATATTAACATCGTACCCAACGTTGATGCACACAAAAATTTGCCTCAACAGGAGGATTAAATCAGTGACACCCATAATGAGGGGGACGTTCCAACTCCCATCCATGGCGGACAATATCCCTGACATATGCGCGAAGGCAGGATCAGGTCATGACGGAATTGAAGCTGGCATTGTCAGGTGCTTCCAACAACTTAAACGAAAGAGGCCTAGTTCCTCCCGGTGCTCCTACAAATCAAATGGCTCAACGGGTTGATAACAACAACATGAGGGGTGAGGTTGGTTTCGAAAGCGCCAATGGAATTGGTAGCGGTCCAGTAACGACAATGGTAATGATCCCTTCAGAACCTAACTCATGAAATTCATGAGGGAGATGAACGAGCGGATGGAGAAGCATGCGAGGAGATTCACGACTGAATGGACCAGATTCTAGGTGCACCGCCAGTGTTTAAGGGCCCTGATTTGAAGAAGTACACCAAGTTACCATTTAAGCTACGCATAGCGCCGGAACTGATTTCGAAAATATTAAAGATGTCAGACATACTAAAGTACGATAGGAATTCAGATCCCCAGGAGCACATAGTAACTTATACAATGACGATGAAAGGAAATGATTTGGCCTAACATGAGATTGAGTCAGTTCTGCTAAAGAAATTCAGAGAAACCCTCACGAAGGGGGCCTCGATGTGGTATTCACTCCTACCTGAGTACTTAATAGATGCTCGCAAATTCATTCATAAAAGGCCCATGCAGGTTCTAGAAAGGTCCAGGCCAAGAAGGGGGACTTCGGATCACACAAGGTGAGTCCAAATTGTTGCGGGAGTTCATTATTCGATTACATAAAGAGAGGATGCTACTACCAGTCATGCAAGACAAATGGGTAGCATAGGCATTCACTAAGGGTTTGAACCCAATGAGCTCTGACGCCTCCCGAAAGTTGAAGGTAATCATGCTCAAGTTCCAAGCGACCACATAGGCGGATGTCCATAACTGCTATAAGTCAAAGATAATGATATAAGACAATCAGCTCGCGTTCCAGACATCAACCAAAGGAAGGGACTAATACAAGAACCAATACAAGTTCAAAGTTGACTTTAATTGAGACCGACGATCTTCTACAGGTTGTTTTTTGCCTTATGAGAGAGTTGAGGGACACGACATCAAAGGGCTCCGGTCGTTATATAGGTTCGCTTCCGATGGAGGACTGACCGCGGCCGGAGGAACAGATCGCTTCAAGAAAAGAAGGTACTAGGGACCAACATTCCTCATATCCCAAGACGTCAGATTATAATTTGAACATCAGGGTAATGGACCTGGTGTTTGCAATGAGAAATATCAAAGAAGCTCGATTCCCAAAGCCAATCGGATCTGGTCCCAGTCAGAGAGATCCTAACGTATGGTGCGAGTATCATGGGACTCGTAGTCATAGAACTAGGAATTGTCGGCCTCTGCATGAGGAGGTGGTAACACTGTTGAAGAAACAACATCTCACGGATTTCATGAGCGACCAAGGAAAGAAGAATTACAACTGTAGTCGGGACAACATAGAACCCTCAAAGATAGGGGAAGACCCTCCTCGGCTAACTATCAATATGATTTTCCGTGGGAATGAGATAAATGGTGTGACCTTCTCGGTGGCCAAGAAGACAATAGTATCAGTGACCCATAGCAAGAGGCTCCAGGAGGTCTACGAAGACGATATCACCTTCACGGAGAAAGACGGTGAGAGACTTCTTCTGCCACATAATGACGTCCTTGTAATTTCTCTTAATGTTCTTGATCAAGATTAAACGTGTTTTGGTTGACTTAGGAAGCTCAACCAATGTTATTCGATGGAGAGTGCTGGAACAAGCCAAACTAAACAGAAGCATCATTCCGGCAACAAAGCTCCTCATGGGGTTCAACTTGGTAAGCGTAACAACCCGAGGAGAAATCTTGCTGCCCACGAACACTGAAGGGGCTACATAGAAAACCTTATTCGAAGTGGTGGATAGCGACATGGGCTACAACGTAAATCTCGGTAGACCATGGTTACATGAAATGAAGGTTTTGCCATCAACATATCACCAACTACTGAAATTCTCGACCCAGAGGGAATCTAGCAAATAAGAGGAGATCAATAGGCCGTAAGAGAAATGAATGTAGTATCAATTTCCATCCTTCAAGGGAAGGAACCTAGCAAATAGCAATTAAAGGAACCGGCGCCTGACCCTAGCCGAGTGAAGCTGATAAAGGTAAGGTGTCGTCAGAATCCACCAGGTACTGAGATACTTTCAGGTACCGAGGTACTTTCAGGTACCGAAAGAGATGGACGTGACTAACTCCATGGCAGAAGAACTCGAACAAGTTGCTTTGTTTGAGGATTTCTTGGAAAGAAAATTTCATTTGTGAATAGGACTCAATCCCGAATGCAGATATGGATTTATTAATTTCCTTAAAGCTAACGTTGATTGTTTTGCATGGCCGCATTTGTATATTACAGGCATCCCGCTAGAGGGGCCATGTATAAGCTAAGCCTACACCCAAGCGTCCCTTTAGTGAGGCGAAAAAAAATTACAGATAGCCGATGTCAGAAACACCTTTCTTAAGGAAGGGTAACTCGAATACTTGACATCGGTTCAATCTGGGAGATAAAGTATCCTGAATGGTTAGCTAATGTAGTTGTAGTTCCGAAAAAGAATAACAAGGTTTGATTATGTGTAAATTATAAAGACTTGAATAAGGCGTGCCTTAAAGACTCGTTCTCACTGCCAAACATTGATCAAATGATTGATGCAATATCCGGTCACGAGTTAATGAGTTTCTAAGATGAACCTTGAGGATCAGGAAAAAACATTGTTCATAACAAGCTTCGGCACATATTGTTATAATGTGAAACCTTTGATATCCTAAGGAAGCACAACATGAATCTCAACCCGGCACGTTCGGGGTTGGCACTGGTAAGTTCTTAGGTTTCTTAATTTTGGAAAGGGGGATCAAGGTAAATCCTGATAAGATAAAAGCCATCGAGGACATCCCAGACTAGCTGAAAAGCGGAAAAGAAGTCCAAAGGCTAACCGCGAGATTGGCCTCTCTAATTAGGTTCATGTCTCGCTCCTCGGAAAATTTTGCCACTTCTTCTCACTTGTAAATAAGAAGAACAATTTCAAAAGGACTCCGTAATGTCGATAGGCCTTGAAAGACCTTAAACGTTACCTATCAAGTACCCCGCTACTATCAAAGCCGGGGGAAGGAGAACAACTGTTAATATACTTAGCAGTCTCAGATGTAGCGGTAAGTGTCGTACTATTCTGAGAAGATGAAGGTACACAATTTCTGTTTATTATGTTAGAAAATTTTTATCAGGAGCGGAGACTCGTTATCTGCACCTCAAAAAACTGGCCCTAGCTCTCGTAGACGTCTCTCAAAGCTTAGGCCTTATTCCCAATGCCACCTGATAGCCATTGTGATGACCTTCCCTTTATGGAAGTTTCTTCACAAGCCTGAATTGTCAGGTAGGATAGCTAAATGCGTGGTCTAAACCAGTGAGTTCAACATTGAATACAAGCCCAAGACTAAAATCAAATCACATTTTCTGGCCAATTTTTTTGCCGATTCTAGTCCTGGGTTTATTACCCTTGGTTGCTAAAGAAGTGGCGATGGTGTCAAAAATGACATCGAGATTTTTGATCTTGTTCACGGATGGAGCTTCCAATGTGAAAGGGTCCGGGCTCAGGGTGGTCCTAATCACGCCCTCGGGGGTAACCTGAGGTAGGCCTTAAAATGGTTCTTTTAACTAACAATGAAGCCGAGTATGAGGCTTTGATTACAGGAATCAAACTGGCCCGGTGACTTGACTCCGAGGTCATAGAAATAATATGTGATTTCCACCTGGTAGTAAACTAAGTATATGGCATTTTCGACACAAAGAAGGAACACATATATGATTAACGTTCAAACTTTATTTGCACGATTCAGGGAGTGGTCGATCACACACATCCCGAGAGAATAAAACATAGAAGCAAATGTATTGGCCAATTTGGGGTCGTCCACGGAGATGAAAGGATCCGACTCTGGTACTGTCGTTCAGCTTATGCATTCAGTACTGGATGTGGACGGCTATTGTGAAGTAAATATTACAAACCTAGTCTGGGACTAGAGAAATGAGTTCATCGATTATCTTCGACATGGAAAGCTGCCCGAAGACCCAAAGGGGTCTCGGGCACTACGCACCAAAGCGGCTCGCTACAACCTTTTGGGTGGACAATTATATAAGAGATCATTTCAAGGTAGACTACGTAATGAGAGAGGTCCACGAAGGTATTTGTGGGAAACACTTCGGTGTAGGTTCGTTGGTTCTAAAACTTTTTAGGGAAGGATATTACTTGCCTAGGATGGAACAAGACACAAAGGCATATGTATAAAAACGAGACAAGTGTCAGCGCCATGCACAATCGGTACACCAAACGGTAGAGCTCTTGCATTCCCTATCCCCATGGAAATTTATGAAAAGGGGATGGATATAGTTGGTCCGCTATCACCAAGTCCCAAAAAGGTAAGATTCCTTTTAATTTTAACTGATTATTTCACTAAATGGGCTGAAGCAGGTTCTTACTAGATGATGTGAAGCAGTCGACTTCCTGTGGGAAAACATAACTTGCCGGTTTAGAATACTAAAGGAGATTACATGTAACAATGAGCCACAATTTTTAGGGTCCAAAGTCACAAAATTTCGTGACGACCTGAAAATTAAAAGAGTTACCTCCTAACTATACCATACGAGCGCTAATGGGCAGGCAGAGTCGACCAATAAGGTGATCATTCAAAACCTCAAAAAGAGGTTAGAACGCTAAGGACAAGTGGTCCGAAGAGTTACCGGGCGTGGTATGGGCATATCGGATGATGGAAAAATCAAGCACGGGAGAGATACCCTTCTCTCTTGTATAAAGTGCAGAACCTTTGATCCCGGTTGAAGTAGGACAACCAACCTTACGATTTTTTCAAACTGACAAAAAGGAAAATAATGAGGCATTGCTGGTAAAGATGGAATTCCTTGATAAATGCAGAGACTTGGCACACTTAAGGATAGTGGCCCAGAAGAAAAGGATGGGAATAAAATACTACAATTGGAGGGCCAATCTCAGCTACTTTATAGTAGGAGACTTGGTTTTGAAAAAAGTGACTCAGAACACTTAGGAACTCAACGCTGGGAAGCTGGGTCCAACATGGGAAGGTCCTAACCAATTTTCAGCTGTCACCAGCAAAGTTTCATACGAGTTGGAGAACCAATATGGGGTCAAATTGTCTAGAAAATTGAACGTGATTCACCTCAAGAGGTACTACTGCTAATGGATCATGCCTGTACTGAAAGTATGTACTGCACTATTTTTTCCTTCGGACAGTTTTTGTACCAATAGTGTTTTTTCGGCAAGGTTTTTAAGGAGGCAGCAACAAAAAGCACACTATGAAGGAAACATCATCAGCAGAGTTAATACCTTTAAATGACAAGGCACCAAAATTGTCGCGCCCCCTTTTTCTCGCGAAATCAGGTTTTGACACGTAACAAACTCTTTTAAGGAAGGGTGTTAGAGAGAGTCGCCACCTAATGGGTTTGAGGAGCGTTAGGGCACCTATTTTCATATAACTCTGGTTTAACCAATACACGTCACCAAAGATCGGGTAAGAGCTCAAATTACCTCAAGGAGAAGCTGTTAGACCCTTCTCGAGGTCCACAACTGTGGGTCCGGCCAAACTCGAATTATATGAATTAGTCAAAATATAGAGGAGAGACAAAATTGGGCAAATAAACAAAATAATTGATTTTAAGGCAAAGGTGGGAGGTCCTGAGTTTTTTAGCCTAAAGGATCACCCCGTGCAACATAAATAATACTTCATAACTCCCTCGAGGTGTGGTGTTACTCGTATTATTCGGTGGACACAGACTATCATCTCCTTCTATCTGATTACTATCTTTAAGTTGTTTGCCTAAAGCGTACTAATTGATTCTAAATCGTACCTTATGCGTGCACTACCCGTCCCATACCTATAGTCTAGGAGGCGTTTGGAATTCTATCATGGATGGTTCTAGACTCAACTTAGGTTGCTCAGAATGAGAAAACTAGGTGACATACAAAACAAGCTAGACTTTTATGTAAAAGCAAATAAAGGCCCAAGTTAGCCTCCGCACTTAGACAACAAATGCACGCAAACAAATTAGGCATTTGACAGTTGTAGATTTTAGACAAATTAAAGTTATTGAATCCTATATGCATGATCTCTATGTTATTCTAGAGTTTTTAATAGGCAAACAGTTTTTAATAGGTAGACAGTTGCTTACTGATTATAGGTTATAAGCGGTCAAACCTATAGGCATGATATCTAGGTGATGCAGTAGTTAGCAATGATAATTGCAGGAGAATATTCAGAATTTCTTTGTAGGATCCTATAACCATGCTTTTCTAACAATGACAATGACACATCGTTACAAGTTCGACATTAGCACTTAAAGGAAGTGAGCAGGATAATCAATGATTAAGATTTATTTTAGATCCAATAGGCATGATTTCTATAGTCACAATTAAGACTAATTTTAGATCCTATAGGCATGTTTTCTATTGTCACAATTAAGACTGATTTTAGATCCTATAGGCATGTTTATTAAGTGAACAACAACATGTTAACCAATCAACCCTATAGGCATGATATCTAACATGTAGAAGCAGAGTAAATGTCAAATAAATTAAATACCTATGGGCATGTTATCTAACACGCATCCTAGTAGAACATATTTGTACAAAATAAACACCTATAGGCAGGTTTTCTAACACACCCAAATAGCACAACATGTTTGAGCAAAGTAAACACCTATAGGCAGGATTTCTACCCGTTTCATGCAAATGTAAAATAGACCCGTTTTCCTAATTTTACTAACGCCACAATTGTTATTACAACATTATTACAGACCGAAATGAGTGGAATAAATTACAGAGTAGAAATAACTATAATAAGCCTACAGCAGGCCCAAAAATATATCCAGCCAGTCCAGGCCTTCATTCTCAAGTCCACATAGTTTACCACAACCCATAAATCATATCTTCATTTACATAAAGCAACCAGAAACCAATTGATTCAGCCAATAGGTAAAAATAGAGTTGAGAAATTAGAACCATGACCCCAGTATGTCACAGTTCCCAAGGGCTTCAAGAACCCAGGGCAGTGCTCACACTATGGAGGTTGATAGAGGAAATTCAGAGAATGAATAGGGACCAAGCCCTAGTGTGTCAGAGTTCACAAGGGTCTCAATTGGACCACGAGCGATGCTCACACTAGGGAGGTCAAATGGTAGAACCTAAGTAGCCTTGGCTTTCAGCCGGCTAAGAATGAGAACTCAAAATCTCAAGTAACAAGTGAAAGGGAGTGGACCAAGGTTGAGAGACAGGAATTGAGGGGTACTTATAATTTAAACAGACATGACCAAATTGAGCACATAGAGCAGATAATCGAATACGTCACAGGATTTGAAAACAAACTTAGCAGGTTCAACACCTAACACAGAGGCAGTCACATATTGAAAGAGTTAAGGAAAGAAAATGTTTGCAGGATTGACAGAGATGCACAGATGCACAATACTAAACAATGTTGAAATATGGTTGGAAATTATGATAATTATACATCCTAGTATTATTATGAAAGACCAAGACAACATTTAGACATGACATGTAGACTATTTAACTAAAGAAGGTCCAGTTGTATCAAAAATTCATCCTAATATCATAAAACAACAATTCAAACAAGTTGAGATAACTGTTCTAAATCACAACCAAACACTAAAAGGGTATTGGATTGAGTGAGCATGTTGAGTGACACAAAAGCAGAGAGGAAAATTATAATTAACAATGAAAGTCTTAACACAGGTTGCCACAAATGTGAGGCATTCATTATAGAGATTCAGGACAAAGCAAGCAAGCATATTCATGAACATTTTAGCATCAATACACTAGCTAAACGAGCTTAGGAAGGTTCATATTACCCAAGTTACGCATAGATAATCTCATAACTAACAACATTAGGAGTAGTTAAATGCTAAAGAGACTTAAAACGCATATAAAGTTAACAGAGTGATGCTTCAACGTAACCCAGAAACATATTAAGCCATGGATTTCAGAAGTAAGAACACATGCAAATAGGATACATATAAGGATGGAATTGCAAAAGTCAAGTAACTTACCAGTTAAATTAAAATATAAGAAAGAACAAAGGCCACAGTATTCTGAACATCAACGAGAAACATGAACACAGAACGTAGTGGCCTTGGATTTCAGCCGGCCAAAACCATAGTATAGAACGAAAAAAAGATAAAGAAATAACACAGTAGAGTTTTAAATCTAGTGAGATAATAATGAAAAGTCTTTCTTAAAGGGGAAGGGGGAGGGGTTTCGAGAGGCAGCGTGTTAGGGTTCTTCAGAGGGGAGAGAGTAGAGCGGGTGGTGAGAATGCTTTAGGGTTAAGGGGTGTTCGGGTAATTAAAAGGGAAGGAATAGTTTGGGTCGTTGATCTCAGAGATCAACAGCCACGATTAGCTGGGGTCTTGAGCCGGGTTGGTTTAATTGAATGGGCAGGGGTTATTTGGTTTGGACTTGAAATTTATTGGGCTAGTGTATTGGTCCGAAAATATTTATTAATTGGGGCTAATTTTTGAATACACAATATTTATTAAAAAAGAATTTATAAAATTAATTAATAAATTTTAAAAATATTATTTGTGCACTAAAATGATTAAAAATAATAACTTAACATTATAAAAATATAAAATATTATTTTTGGCATAAATGATGCAATTATACATGCATACGGGCTATTATTGCAAAAATATGGAATTAGCCTTAAAATGCAAATGTAATTATAAAAAATGCATTGAAAAACTTCATGCTGGTATAAATGGTTAAATCATCACAAAAAATAATTTGGAGGATAATTATTGGATATTTATATAACAAAATACAGAAATAAATTGGTTAAAAACCTTTAGAAATTAAGAAAAATACTTGTGTGTGCTTACAAATCAAATGATGATGAATATGCACTATTTTAAAGGAATATATATATATATATATATATATATATATATATGAGGGAAAAATTGGTATCAACACCCCTTTTACCCGAGAATGATGAAAGTTGTCGGGTAAAGAAATAATGATCGATTTTGACCGAATGGGGTAATTTGAAAGGTATAGGCCGAACTCCGATTTCTGAGTTGCCTACATATCCCTGTTTTTACGGGATTAGGCCGTGTGTAATTGTGGATCCAATGGTGGAATAAACCGATAGAGTTGTTATAGGAATGAACAAACTTTTCTGGATAGGACGAGATAGAAATTGTGGTTGGATGTACCTTGGAATTGTTATGGATATATGAACGATTATCAGATGGGAATGGGTAATGGACGGTAGTTAGTTACTTTTGAAATAATTACAGGATGTGAACATTGAATGGAAACTAGAGCGAAGATTGCTCCCGTTAGGAGAACGTTTACTTCCGGGATTTCTGCAAAACATAAAAAGAAATGCATGAAAATATATATGGATTGTTGCGAGAACTTAGACATGATGCAAATTCCCTTTGGACCATGGAGATCGTCTTTGGATGGTGAGGATGATGTCCTTATACAATAACATCCCCGGTCATGAATCGTGATATAAGGGATTCGCAGGCCATGTAATGATGTTCTCGGGCCATGAAGATGGTTCCTCTGAAAAATGATGCCTTTGAACAATGACGTGCAATATTGAGAGATCTTCAGTCCATGGCATGATGTCTTCCGGCTTTGAGGATGATGCCTTTGGACTATGACACCTTCGGACAATCGCGGAGCGAAACAAAATAGAGCTTAGTCTTGTGTAATATCGGGGGCCAGAGATTAGCCCTAGGTAGAGAATAGTGCAAGGTTTCAAATAGCATAGCATTTGTGGTTATGCAAGGAGAGACAATGTTTAGTCTCATGCAGTTGAGGAGGCTGGGCTTAGCCTTATGCAAGACAGAGAAAATGCGTAGTCTCATGCAAGGGAAGGCGGTGCTTAGCCTTATGCAATTGAGGAGACAGGGCTTATCCTCATGCAAGGTGGAGACAATACTTAGTCTCATGCAAGGGAAGGCATTGCTTATCCTTATGCAATTAAGGAGGCAGGGCTTAGCCTCATGGAAAATGGAGACAATGCTTAATCTCATGCAAGGGAAGGTAGTGCTTAGCCTTATGCAATCGAGGAGGCAAGGCTTAGCCTCATGCAAAATGAAGACAATACTTAGTCTCATGCAAGGTAAAGGCAGCGCTTAGCCTTATACAATTAAGGAGGCAGGTCTTAGCCTCATGAAAAATGGAGACAGTTCTGAGTCTCATGCAAGGGAAAGGCAGTGCTTAGCCTTATGCAATTGAGGAGGCAGGGCTTAGCCTCGTGCAAAATGGAGACAATGCTTAGTCTCATGCAAGGGAAGGCAGTGCTTAGCCTTATGCAATTGAGGAGGCAGGGCTTAGCCTCGTGCAAAATGGAGACAATGCTTAGTCTCATGCAAGGGAAGGCAGTGCTTAGCCTTATGCAATTGAGGAGGCAAGGATTAGCCTCATGCAAAATGGAGAGAATTCTTAGTCTCATGCATGGGAAGAGAGTGCTTAGCCTTATGCAATTAAGGAGGCTGGGCTTATCCTCACGCAACAATGGAGACAATTCTTAGTCTCATGGAAGGGAAGACAATGCTTAGCCTTATGCAATTGAGAAGGCAGGGCTTAGCCTCTTGCAAATGGAGACGATGCTTTGTCTCATGCAAGGAAAGGCAACGTTTAGCCTTATGCAATTGAAGAGTCATGGCTTAGCCTCGTGCAAAATGGAGAAAATGATTAGTCTCATGCAAGGGAAGGCAATGCTTAGCCTTATGCAATTAAGGAGACAGAGCATAGCGTCATGCAAGAATGGAGACAATGCTTAGTCTCATACAGTGAACAGATAATAAGTAGTTGCAGATTATTTTTTAGCATGAAATATGTTCGCGCTTGACAACTTTGTTGTTATAAAGATAGTGATCCCGAGACTTACTCGAATTTGAGAATATATCTTGTTCCTGCATCCAAAGGAAAATCGCGAATTTTCCAGGGAAGGTTGGTCTGTGCCTTCGCCTGCTTGCGTTACCACCGGTAGCATCTGGCTATTTCAGAAGATAAAGTTTTCAAAAAATATGTATGCATATGCTGAATGTAGTGTTTTTAAAATATATTAGTATGCAATATCGAATAAATTAGATGAACCAATGACTATGACACTTTAGAGACATTACAACTTCCTTGTATTAGAATTTTGAGGGTCCCTGTGGTTGTGACGCTTAGGCTCAATTTTTAACTCCAGGATAGATACCTTAAATAAAAAATTCTTAAGATTTGCTTAACTGCTTTGACTAGAGTGTCGTGATAGATCCAATCCTTAGTGAGTTATGTGCCAAGTGTGTGTGAGGTTTGTATGCTATTTTGTGCATTGCATTTGATGTCTAGAACTTGCCCCGTGTGTGTGCAAAGCGAAATAGAAGTTTTGTTCAGTCTTGTAAGTGATATAGGCATTTCTTTGTTGAACCCATCTATCTATATTTTACCCACCTAATTGTTATGTATCGTAGTTAACCCCATTGAGCCTGTAATCCTGTTTCTTTGTCAGCCACATTACATGCCATACCCCTTTTTTTGAAACAATCATATATTTGAACCTTGTCATCTCTCGTAAGCACTGAAAAAGTGATGAAATATGGAAAAGTTAAAGTGTGAGATGGTAAGTTGGTTTTTGAGTGAAATGATTGAAATACGGAGAAAGGTGCACTGTTTAAAAAAAAAAGTAAGAGTCACTTGAGAAAAAGAAGAAAAAAAAAAAAATATATATATATATATATAGAAAATAAATAGTTGTATTGTTGTGAAAGAAAAATATATCTGGTGACTCTTGATGTAATTGTGCTTAAAGAAATATGGGGTATTAACATTGATGTGAAGGTGGAGTTGGTTTAATATAAGTGTGAGGTTGAAAACCTATAGTATGTGTATTAAAGTACTTAGGGAGGTGTAGCCATTCTTATATCTAAATGTATCCTACCCGTCCCGCAGCCTACATTACAACCAAATAAAATCCTACTTGATCCTAGACTGAATGAGCTCGATTAGTAGAGTAGTACACTACGGGCAAGCCTATGGTGCATCTTTTGTGGCATATGAATGTTATTTCTGAGAGTGAGTGAATTCTTTCTATCTTAAGTTCCTATTTTCTTAAATTTCATTGTGTGTGGAACTAACTCTTGAATTTGGTGAGGGCACATGATTCACGAAGGAAAGGTAATGTTGTTGACCTCTAAGTTAGAGTAGTGAGTGGATTGTGAATAAATCATGGTATATGTGAGTCGACTATTGAGGCGAGGATGTCACACCTCTGTGATTTAAATGTTTAAAAATTCTTGGTATAACATGTTAAGGGATTTGCTTAATAAGTTGTGTACATGAGTATAATTTGATTGCTCGAGGACGAGCA